>CAUYON010066276.1:0-25694 GCA_963573935.1 Arctocebus calabarensis | reverse complement strand
CAAAATATTTCTGATTGTATATGAAGCACATTCTGCCATAAGATTGCACCAATGTACACAATTACGATTTAATAAAATTATTTTAAAAAAATTTAAAAAAAAGAATGATATTTTAAAAGACAAAATCAATGTTAATAGTATGTCATCGCTCCTAGACGATGTCAGTGAACAGAGCAAGGACATATACATTTAAATACGTGTACACATGTGTCTCCAAGTATTTTTCTATCTACCTATCTATCTCCCATGAGTTTGTATGGATATCATCAATTTCAATCCAACACCACACATTAATTTTTGTCACTGTATTCTACCACGGTGAATCCTATTGCAAAATTTAATCAAATTTTGTATTGAATTGTTCAAATCTAGAACACACACAAAGTATTCTAGTTTCAGAACTGCCAATCCACACCACTGTGAAAAGTAAGCCAACTAACCAGAATTCAATATTTGTTCATATTTTGTTAAGATACAATTTAAATACAGGTGCCTAAAATTCACAAATCTCACATGCACAATTTGATGTTTTGACAAATGCATACACATCTACCCCAAATATAGAACATTTACATCTCTCAGGAAAGCTCTCTCATGCTCCTTTTATTACATGACTGTATATTTAGCATACACCTGTCTTATTTTAAAAGGAGGATTTCTGAGGTTTCAGATATCATCATGTTGAATCTATAGATGAAAATAGAAACTGCAATACAAGCAACCTTGTACTCCTAGTTTACAAAAGGCTTATCATAAAGGAATGTTGAATTTTATCACAACTTTCTCTAAATGAGATCATAAAATGTTTCTCCTTTATTCTGCTAAGGTAGAAATTTACATTGTTTGATCTTTTCTTTCTTTTTGAGACAGAGTCTCAAAGGTCACATACTGTATAATTCCATTCATAAAACTTTCTCAAAATAAGAAAATATACAGCTAGAAAACAAAATAGTGGTTTCCCGAGGCTAGGAAGGATGGGAGAAAGTATAATTATAAAGGATTATCTCAGGGGAGATCTTTGTGAAGGTGGAATATCGTGATTGTGGTGAAGATGACACAAATTTACATATGTAATAAAATGCCACACATATGTACTGATCCTACATCGGTTTCCTGTTTGATATGGTACTATACAGATATAACTGCTCAGGGAAACCACACAAAGAGCACATAGGGTTCCTCTGTACTATTGTAACTTCCTATGAAATTATGAGCGTTTCAAAATTGAGCATGTGCATTTCATTTTCGAAATGAAAAACATTCAAATTATTTTTTGATTATCATTAGGAATTTAGGATCTAGTGATTTCTTTTGTGTTTTCTTATTCTATCAAGTAATAACAAAAAATACTTCAAAGAAAACTTTCCATAGGGAGTTTCACAGAGTAACTATTCCACAAGAAATGTTTGTTTTTACACACATCGAAGGGGGGTTGAAGGAGAACAATTTGGAAAATAATACTATTTGTTGCAACCTTTTAAAAATGCATAATGTATGTTACATGTAAAACATTTCGAAAATACAGTTTATCCCTGCAGTGATGCAAAAAGGCTTTCACATACGTTTTTTTTTTTCCTTGTTAACTACCTGATTTTATGTTACCCTAACACGTGTCACTTAAAACAGAGTGTTAGTGAGAGCAAAAACCGCTACTGATAATTTTGAAAAGACAATGGAAGTGTGTTCTGAGCCCTATTCAGCTGCTGCAGCCTGTAATAATGAATTCCTGAAGCTTAGGACAGTAGATCCTTTCCAGGGAGCCAGCCTTATTTAACATTATGATGCCTGACCTACTTTCAACGATAATTTCTCAAAGAAAACAAAAGCTATTCACAGTCCACAGTTAATAAAGTCTCTAAAAACACCCTGTTTTCATGAAAGCCCATGTTGGAATTAGTATTTGCAGTTGACTAAATTATCTCCACTCCTCCCTGATAAAAGCACTTTGAACTTACTCTAACTCTCTCGAAACGTGAATGTTTATGTACCAATTGCTTCTACTAGACAAGGGTCTTCACAATGATTCATGTCCTATCTTGTGCTTCCTTTTGCTCCAAGTCTACTTATATTGGAGATGCCTAATGTTTACGAAATAAATGAAAAGGAAATCTGGCACTAACATGTCAGGTAATGTGAGTGTTCATTAAAAAAACGGCTACTTGAATTTTAAAGGATTGTTGACTAAGAACAAAGCCATTATCTAGGTCAGTGGTTTTCAGTAACCAGTACCCATAATGAACACTAGTGTGCCGTAGACCGTACCCCAGGGCAGTCAACGTTATCAAATTCATTCTGCCACAAGTGACAAAAAGTTTCAGATAGAACACTGAACCGAATATAATAGAGAAATAATGTATATTTATAATACTTATAATCTTACTGTAAAAATTAACATTTACGCAATAAACCATCACTCCTTCTCCTCTAAAATTCATCTATTTATCTGAAAATTAGAGAATTTTGCAGAGACAATTGAGAGAAGGTACTCAGGATGTAAACATGTAAACTCAATAAAATAAAGTAAAACATCCTGAAGGATAACTAAATGGGCAGTAAAATCCTACGTATGTTTTTATAGAAACCAAAGAACAGTGTGATTGGCGTAGTAATAGCATAAAAAGGACTGTTTTTAAATTATCGTTGACATTTAAAAAAAAAAAGTTTTTAGATTCCTCCAAATAGATCACACATCACTTGGCTTGATGCATCATTTGTTATTCTTCGCTCAAATATAGCAGAACCTCCAAAGTTGACCATCCTCCGATGCTGCCCACCTCCTGAACTTGACTGAATGTTCATAGACCAGCTGTGCACCACAAGTACATGTCAATACAGCCGGCCTAGTTCCTTAGGTTAAACCACTTCCACATGTTGACCAGTTTACCTCCAAACAAATAGCCTCTGTGTATACTTCAGGGGGAACCCAGCTTTCTTGCTTCTGTATTAGCAAGAGCCATTTTAACCCATTAAAGGCTTGCCTTTGTGTGGCTTATGTAGGGTGGCCTTCTAACCCTACATATATGTTCCCATCCCACTGGTTTGGGGAAGAGGGTATGAGACTGGTCATGGCTAGGCAGGTGTTTGGAGGCATAGAAGAGAATAGGCACAAGCAGAAAATAGACATATACCTGCATGTTTGAATTTGTGCTCCATGTTCTTGCTTTCTGCTCAAAGAACATGCCTATATAGTTGGATCAGAAATAGAAATCAGGCCTACGGTACTTGCAACTTGGTACCAAACCCTGCTTAACTTAACCCAAATCACAGAACCTCACCATTTAGAGGGTGATAAGAAACGATTTTGAATTGACGCTGAATTTTGCTGTGATCTGTTTGTTACACAACATTAGCGTCATATAAATGACTTCAGAGGAAGTTAGTACCTACAATGGGTCCTGACATAGAAGTTACCTAAAATTTCTGGCAACAGCCAGGATGACAGGTAGTACAAAGAATTGTTATAGTAGATTGAAAATACAGAGATCCGTGTTGTATAACATCATAACATTTGATAAATCAGCTGCCTAAAGTATGGTAGAAAGCGGAAAACGTATTTAATTACATTGTAAATTTAAGTGAGGATATTTCTGGGCAAAATATTGGAGAATAAATTGGTTGTTACTCACTGCATTTGATAAGATTCTATGAGAAAAATATAAACTCATGGCTGGGTGCCTTGCTTCCTGCCTGTAATTCTACCACTCTGGGAAAACAAGGAGGGTGGAGTGATTGCTTGAGTCTCAGGGAGACCAAGACCCCATCTCTATAAAAAAATAGAAAAATTTTGTTCGCATCTGAGTCACTGCACCAAAAAAAAAAAAGAAAGAAAGAAAGAAAGAAAAATTAGCTGAGCATTGTGGGAGCTTGTAGTCTCAGCTACTTGGAAGGCTTAAGCAAGAGGATGGCTTGAGCCCAGGAGTCTGAGGTTGATGTGAGCTATGAGGACATCATGGCATTCTAGCATAGGGCAATAGAGTGAGATTCTGTACTCCCCCCCCAAAAAAAGATAGAAAAATATAAGCTTGGCAAAGAACTGAATAGGAAGCAAACACATATAAGAGAGCTAAGAGATAGTTCAGAAACACTGGGATATTAAAATTTAGAAAAAAAAACTTTATTTTATCAAAAGTGTGACTATTAAAACATATCCTCAAAAAAACCCACCAAACTGCCATGAAGACATGGGCTCAGGGTAAAGTTAAATTTAAGTGTAGAACTGAACACTATTTTTCAGACCTTTGATAGGAAAAACATCTTCCTAGACAGACTATTATTTATGGTTCAATAAAAGTCTGATGTGCCCCAAAACCTGTAATTAAGTTTAGAAGAAAAAGCCCATCTCAAAAAGCATTTGAGTGGGTGAGAAGCATTACGTATCGCAGACCTTGTAGGTGGGAAACCAATCACGAGAGACATCAGCCATATGGTACGGGAAGCAGCTCTAAGTTCTCTTCTGCCACAGAAACATCAAAATGCAAGCAGAAAATGTCAGAATCAATTTTGTCAGAACTTTGGAAAGAAGTTGAAAGTTGAAAGTGAGGAAATGTGAAACAACAAACCTAAAAATGTTTTTAAAAATTCTCTACAATTTCTTATAGAAGATAGAACCAGAGAGAATGAATACTTCCTCAGCCCTTCTATGAGACCAGTGTTACTCTAATACCAAAACTAGAACAAGCCTCTATGTGGGTCAAGTCCATTGCTTGTCAAAGTTTTGAGATACACAGAAATCAAGAAATGTGAAATCTGTATGGATTGAAACACAAGAAGCCCTCCCAGCAACACCGATAAGCTGAGCCAGTTGAAACTTGCTCAGGTGTACCAGAAAGAATGGTGTCAACTGGGTTTTTTGGAAGTGAAATAATGAATCACAACACAGTCTGTTTCAAACCTTTTATAGTGACCTGTGGATAAGAAAAGAAAATTGAAGACCAGTATCTCTCATGAACATGGATGTAAAAATCCTCAAAATACTAGCAAATCAAATCCAGTAACTGACAAAAATAATTATATACCATAATCTCTCATGAACATGGATGTAAAAATCCTCAAAATACTAGCAAATCAAATCCAGTAACTGACAAAAATAATTATATACCATAACCAAGTGGAATGTATTCTAGATTTGCAAGGCTAGAGCAACATGAAAAGATCAACTAATGTAATTTATCACATCAGGAAAAGAAGGAAAGTAATAAAATCATATCAATACATGAGAAAAAGCATTTGATAAAATCCAACACCCATTTAGGACAAAAACTCTCAGCAAAATGAAAATAAAGCACTTGACGAAATCCAACACCTGTTTATGACACAAACTCTCAGCAACTTCTGAAAGAATAGCTACAAAATAATCTATAGTTAACATCACAGTTGAAAGCTTTTTCTTCTTTTTTTGGCTAGGATCAAGAACAAAGCAAGGAAGCTTTCTCTACAACTCCTTTTCAATATCACATTGGTACAATATAAAACAAGAAAAAGGTAAAGGTTATTACAAGTTTGGAAGAAAGAAACAAAACTATCATTGGTTACATGTGACATAGTTATCCATTCAGAAAATCTAAAAGAATTGACAAAAATAAAAAATAAAAAAAATCCCAGAACTGAAAAGCAATTACAGTGGGTTACAAGATGCAAAGTTAATATACAAAAGTCAATTGCTTTCTTACATATCAGCAATTAACACGTGGAATTTGAAATTGAAAAGACAATTCCATTTATATTAGCACCCTCTCATCTCAAAATGAAATACTCAGGTACATGCCTTATAAAATATGCATCAGGTATATATGAATAAAACTAAAAAAAAAGCTATAATAAAAGAAACCAAAGAATGACTAAATAAATGGTGAGATCTTCCACGTTCATGTTAGAAGTGCTCAAGTTTGTCAATATATTTTTTTCTAGTTTTAGCTTAATGTTCAATGAAATGCCAATAAAATTCTAGCAATCCACAAAATCCTAAAATCTGTGGATATTCACAAACTGATCCTAAAGTTGATATAAAGCAGCAAAAGATCAAGAATAGCCAACACAATAGTGGGAAATGACAAAAGAACCAGATAGAAGACGAAGGCTACCTGGCTTCAGGGGTTAAAACTCTAAAAATACAGTTGTGGTAATCACATACGCAGAGAAAAAAAAGATCAATCAAAGCGAATACAGAGACTAGAATATGCATGAAAACATGGCCACTGGTACTTGATAAAAGAATGAAGGCAAATCAATGGAGAGAAGATAGTCTTTGCAATAAATAGTGATGGAAACACTGAACATCTACATGTATAACAATGAATCTAGACAGAGATTTATACTCATTGGCTCAAAATGGATTACAGACTTCAAAGCAAAATGCTGAACTGTAAGAATTCCAGGAAATAAAATATAAGAAAATCTACATGATCTTTTGCTATGGTCATAGCTTTTTAAGGACATTAAAAGCCCAATCAATGAAAAAAAAATTAATACACATGATTTTCATTAAAAGTAAAACTGATGCTTTATAAAAGGCCTTGTAAAGAAAATTAGAAGATAAGCCACAGACTAGAAGAAATGATTTGCAAAAAACACATCTGAGAAAGGATTTCTAATTCAATGAAACAATTTGATAAAGAAATGGACAAAATATCTGACCTTACCAGAGAAACTATACAGAGGACAACTAAGCATATGAAAAAATGCTGAAGATCATATGTCATTAGGAAATCAAAAAAACAATGAGATATTATGACACACCTATTAAGATGGCAAAATATCCAACACACTGACAACACCAGGTGCTGGCAAAGATGTAGAGTAACAGAAATTCAAATTCATTGCTGGTGGGAATGCAAAAATGGTAGATCCACTTTGGAAAGCAGTGAGGGTAGCAGTTCCTTACAAAATCAAAGTGCTCTACTGTATGAGGCAGCTATCATGCTCCTGGATATTTACCCAAATGAACTGAAAACTTCCATCTACACAAAAACCTACATCAGCATGCTTACAGAGCTTTATTTATAAAGGTTAAAACTAGAAATACCCAAGATGCCCTTCAATGGGTGAATGGATAAATGCACTACAGTATTTTCAGATAATATAATATTATTCATCCCTGAAAAGAAATGAGCTATCAAGTCATGGAGATAACCCAAATGCACATTACTAAGTCAAAGAAAGCCATCTGAAAAGGCAACACATATATGATTCTAACAATGGAAGACACTCTGAAAAAGGCAAAATTATGGTCACCATAAAAAACCAGTTATCAGGAGTTTGGGGAGAGAGATGACTAGGTGGAACAGAGAAATTTTAGGACAATGAAATTACTCTGTAGGATACTAGGATACACGTTACTATATACGGAGGGTGCCAAAAATATATATACACAATTCAAGTGAGGGAGAAATATATCACATTTGTAATACTCAAGTCATACTTAACTTTTGCAGTTACTAGAGGTGTCCAAACATGGCCTGTATTCATCCTTTGTTATTGGTATATAGTATTACAATTTTAACATAGTTATTTCCTTTCTTAAAATGTGTATATCTTTTTTTGATACTCTCCTTATTTGACAAAATCCATGGAATATACAACACTAAGAATGAAACCCAATGTAAGCTACGGAGTTTGGGTGTTAATGAGTAACTGTAGGCCCACTGATTATAGGAATTCTTCCACTCCTATATGGGACATTGTCCGCAGGGTGGGGCTGTGGGTTATGGGGTGAAGGGATATATGGATCTCTTTATATACTTTCCACTTAATTATGTTGTGACTCTAAATCAGCTAAAAACATAAAGTCTATTAAAAGTAAAAATCATAAAAAGACACCCTACAGAATGAGAATACTTACAAATCATACAATCCTATAAAAGATGAGCAAATAACTTTAATGGATATTTCTCCAAAGAAGATAAGCAAATGGCCAATGAACTTAAGACAAATGCTCAATATTATGAGTCATTAGGGGAATGCAAATCAAAACTACAAAAAGATTCTACTATATCCCCACAGGGATGGCAATAACAAATAATATTTAAAAGGAAAACAAGAGGTTCCTAACTCCCCCCCCCAAATTTGCTTAAATACCTTTTTATCTAGACCTACCCATGCCATGCTAATTAATATTCATACTTCAACTTTCCCCTCTCTCCTCCATTCACAATCTCCCCTACTTTACATTTTGCTCTCAGCACTGATCACCTTGTAACAATCTGTATGATTTGAGTGTTAACATTATCCTGCATATGCATATATGTATTTATATGTGGTTGTATATTATTTCTCTGTGTGTGTGTGTGTGTAGAAAAAGAACAGAGAATACATTGTTTAACCCAAGAGCATATGCTCATGAAGAATAGGACTTTTTCCATTTCATTTAATGATGTATATACTACACATCTCAAATGTTGCTTGACATACAATGAGTCCTCAATAAATATATATTAAATAATTTTAATATTTTTATCTTCTCTGCTTTTCATTCATGAGAACATTTTGCAAATTTTATCACTTTATGAATCTTCTCTATCTCACATTTGTCTTCTGTTTCATTATTTTGCATCTTCAACTAATTGGTTTCAACTCTAATTGTTAAAGGCAATATATTTGTTTCTGTGTACTGGCTTAGCAATATCTCATAGGTTATATGATGCATTATTTGGATCTTTCTCTTTTCTTGATTCAAAATATTTTCAAATTTCATTGTGATTTTTTTTTTAGGGAGGGATATGGTTTATTAAAAGTATCTTTCTCCTAATTAATTTAGATTTCTAAGTAATGGCTCATAATGGACTTCCAGCTTAACTGAAAAGGCATACTCTATATGACTTTAGTCCATAAAATTATAGAAATTTATTAATATTTAAAAATACAACCATTTTTTTCTTAGTAAATATTGTATGTGTTGTTGAACAGAACAGGTATCTAATTGGTAAAAAGTGTTACCTATACCAAGTAGGTTCAGATTACCAATTATGTTTATCAAATATCCTGATTCCTCACCTATTACAGTGTAGAATTAGATTATTATTAAATTATTTCATAATGCCTGAGATATTTTGAATTATGTATTAACAATAAATATGCTAACTAGAATATATCCAGAAACACAAAGATATATGGTTGTTTTCCACGGGAGCTCTATACAATGGTAGGATTATGTTTAAATAAGGTTTTAGAGTTTGAAGATACATAAATCACATTCTTTGACTATGCCCTACATTTTAGAAAAATTATTCACATTGCAAAACCATAAATAAAATTTTCATTTTTCTCCGACAGATTTTGCTTTGAGTCTACACCGATCTACAGAAAGATAAAGCACCGCATACTCTTGTATTATAAAAGATTATTTTCTATTCTATAATCAAAGAGAGTCTAGTAAAGAGTTCATTTCTTTCATTCTTCTGCTTTTCCTAGGTGGTGTATTCCTACATAAACACATTTTTAAAGTTTTCTTCGAGTTGTGATACATGTTCAACCTTTTACTTAGAATTATCAAAACAAAACAAGTAACAAAGACTTGAATTTAAGCCCAGACATTTGGTTGGTTGCCAGCTATTCTTTTGAAAAAAGTTGCTATGGTAATTCCTTTAATTTTGTCTTCCTATTCTTTTGGGTTTAATTACAGCATCAAAGTTTTGAGCATATGCATGATAATAATACCACTCATAATTCATAGAGCAGATTTCTAGCCACTCTATAATTAAAACATAACATTTAAGATCACTAGATTGGGAATATAGTTGAATTTTTTTTAATAAGCAATGTTATATAAAAAGAAATCATTCTCTTGTAATGAGAAGCAATGCTAAGTTCAAGTTCATTCTAACTTTTTATTTGTTTATTCTAGGAGCTGAAAAAGTTTTCTTTTCCTATGCAGTTTTTGGAACTCATTCAGCTTTCTTGTTCTGCTATTACTGATAGGAATGTGTCCACTCAAAACTAAAACAAAGAGATTTAGCAATCAGTTCACCAAAAAGCACCTTCAGGTAGAACTTACCCTCCAAATTTATCTTCTCATTAATTTTGCCTTTAGGTTTCAAAAAAAGAACAACGAAGACAATACTCAATGTATTTCTCATCTCTTTAATATATTAACATTCTTCCTCAAACACAGATAGAAAGCTCTCTCAAATATTCATGAATTTAGAGCCTAACTGCAACAACTTGAAGAAAAGTTTAGTCACTGATAATTGAGTTCTTAAAAATATTTCATTAAATTATATCTCTGAGAAAGATATACGTTGGAAATATCCCAAATAAATTCAAGTGTTCTCTGTGCCTTAATTGTTAAACTGATAGATTTGTGTGATATTAACATAGAAATGGTCATGAAGAAAATATAGGAGCATTTGACGCAGAAAATAAGTAAACCTGTAGCAGAAAATATTCATATGATAAAGATAAATATTAATAGACCATTCCAGATGAGTCAGTACTTTTGCTTGGTTGAAATATATAAAAATGAATATAAAAAATCTAAAATTGAAGGAATGTATAGTTATATAACATAAACAGGGCTTCAAGTTTTACAACTTTCTAGATAGTCAGTTTGGTTTTGTTTTTAATTGATAGAGCAATTGCATGTATGTATGGAGTACAGTGCAGTGTTTCAAGACATTGTGTAGTGATCAGGGAAATTAACATATCCATCACCTCGAACACTTGTTTTTTATGTATTGTGAGAACATGTAACCTTGTTTTAAGGATTGGTTTTTCACAGAATTGGTATGGTAGCTAGGGCAAAATATTGCATCAACACTCAAAGCACTTGGATTCTAGGGCCAATTCTGTCAGTACTGGTATTTAAAATTTTGACATTTTAACCACTTTTGTTGGCTGCTTCATCCACTGAAAGTTCTGATGAGATCCTACTTACTTCATGAGTATCAAAGGGAAAAGGGATTTGAGCACTAAAAGTTCCATAGAAACATGAACTCAATCCACTGAAGTTGCAAGTTCATATTTATACAGAACCATCAACCAACCTTCCAGGTTTGTGTCAAAAAGCAAATAAAATCTAACTGGGATATTCTAGCTCAGAAATGATTATAAGAAGTAGTGGAATCATCTGTCAACTTTCATTCTGACAAATTTATGTTCACATCATTTGCAATGAAATGAGGCAACATTAGACTTTGCAGCACAATTTTTCAGGGTTATCCTAATGACTACATATGGCCCATTTAGGGAAAGGTATTTTAATAGGTGCTGTTTATTATGGGTCGATTTCCTACAACAATATTACATAGGTGACATGTGTCTCCCTGGAGAGATTGCTTTGCCTATTTTATATACAGGTATTTATCAAGATATTGATTTTTTAAATTAGGTTTTTCATAATTTATCACATCTGATAATTTACATAGAGAACTGACAATCCTCTGAAACATCAAAGCACAGAGGCTTATCAACCTTACCAACCCTATGTGAACTCACTTTGATAATTATTTTGCTTGTCTTTTTTTTCCTAAAAAAAGTCTTTCACATGGTAGATAATTATTTCCATGTTTTGAAGACACTTGTTTTGCTTTTAGTCTCCAATTACTTTGCACACACAAAAAAGCCAACAACTATTTTCAAACAAATTGTGATTATAAATATATTGCTGAGGGGGAGAAAGAGGTGTACTATACTGTTAAAGCACCTTATTTGTCTCCAGTATTGCAATACACATACACCACATGTTTCAACAATGAAAAAAAATCACATCAGGTAAGGCTGAGAGGGTTAGAGACGAAGAAAGAAAATAGAACCCTTTTACTTACCGCAAATCAAAGTAGTCTCATCTGAGTTATCCGCACAATCGTTCACAAAATCACAGAGCTTGTCCTTTGCAATGCAGTGTTTGTTAGCACATGTGAATTCTTGAGCAGTACATTTTCTGTCTGGGCTGAGTAAGGGGGAACAATCTTGAAAGGAAATGTCATCCACAGCTACATCACCGATGTAACTGACACCACGTTTTGCCCTGAAGATAATCTTTAAAAAAGGAAAAGCCAATTATAGCTGAGCTGAGCTGTCAATTAAGAGATTCAAAACTTGGGCAAACACTGAATAGTAAGTATATCAAGTTTGAATGTGATAAAAAGAATTTCCCTATAATGAAAGCGTTCCAGGAATCTGAAGGTCATTGACGATCTGGGTCATCTTCAGAAGTTCTAAGAAGGTGGGGAAAGACAACGTCACTGCTTCATGCCTAGGTTTTTAGGATATGGGGCCAGACTAAGGCCAGGAGTGACAAACTCAACTTTCCACCTCTGCCAGCTATCATGTCCCAAATGAGACCAGGTCATATCTCAGTACCTCATCACACACGGGAGCAGAATGTCATCACATGACCTTCAGTACAAACATAAAGAAGATAACAAGTATAATTTTGATTTTGCTCAATTCTTACCATACCCCAGATACGACCACCTCAACAATTTGGACGCTAAAAGATACCAATTCTTAATACTATATGTTTTTTTTTTTAAAAATTGACCATATCATAAGAATTGAAATTATTTTCAGTTGCCTTTCGTTAATGTATGCAACGAACAGAATCCCCATGCATGTATCCTCCATGTATTGTTTGACAATGATTTTCCATATATGTGGACTTAGAAAGGACAGAGGATAAAAAGAGTCATCGATATTGTAGAAATTCCATTGTTCAGTTTGTAATAATATCACTTCTTGGAACTCTGTTTCATGGGTACGTAAATAATCATGTTGTCTAGTTTCAGATTTTTATGTGCAATTAATTCATTATTTTTATTAAATTTCTCTGCAGACTAAATATATATACACACACACACACATATATATGTTGCTATAAAAATATTCACATATTTCTAAGGAAATTTAGAACATTTAGGGATGAGTTAACAAGAAGCACAGTTTTACTTTAGTGATTTTGCACAAAATATTTACTGTTCCCAATCTCCTCAATGCCTTTAGACCAACTCTGGACAATTATTTTTTCTTAAAAGAAGTAATTACAGTCTTTCCTTAAAATGTGCTATGCCTTTATATGTGCCTTATTATGTGAACCTGAGTTTTTTATACAATAGTATAAAGAGGATAGAATAACTGTAATCATGCCTCGCCTATTATCAAAGAAAACTATAATGGTTTCTGTATGCTGAGTTTGTATGAAAGAAATAAATTATTCTTCATAGCAGATGAGCTAGCAAAGAAAAATAAGTTTGAAAGATAAATGAGCAGGAAAGTGCTCAAAAAGAGGTGAAACTAGAAGGAAAAACATGGGCTACATCTTTCTTACAAGGGAAATTGAGCCCTGGGAAAACATTGATGTGCAAAATTAAAAATGATACTCCACTATTTGGATAGCTAAACTTTTAAATATATGACACATGCTCTGTGAATAAGAAATATGGTAATGCAGTCAGGTGCGGTAACTCAGGTCTGTGATCCCAGCATTTGAGAGGCCAAGGCAAGTAGATTGCCTGAGCTCCTGAGTCTGAGACCAGCCTGAGTAAGAGCGAGACCTTGTCTCTAAAAAATAGTCGGGTGTTGTGGTGAGCCCCTGTAGACCCAGCTACTTGGGAGGCTGGGGCAAGAGAATCACTTAAGTTCAAGACTTGGAGGTTGCTGTGAGCTATGATGTCAGGGTACTCTACCAAAGGCAACAAATTGAGACTCTGTCTCAAAAAAAAAGAAAGAAAAGAAAAAAGAAATAAGATAATGCAATGAATGTTTCATTAATAATCTGTTAGTCTCCCATCCTCTAGCTACAATCTCATTTGCCTACCACGTCCAAATGATGAAATCATCGTCTCAATGTCCCATACAGGGTTGGTTAGCATTCTATAGATTTTAATAGTGAATGGGATTAAATGTTTTTTCAGCAATTATGATGCATCTTTTTTTTTTTCTTTTAGAGACAGAATCTCACTTTGTCACCCTCAGTAGAGTGCTGTAGCATCACAGCTCACAGCAACCTCCAGCTCTTGGACTTAGGCAATTCTCTTGTCCCAGCTTCCCGAATAGCTGGGACTACAGGCGCCCACTGCAATACTTGGCTATTTTTTTTGTTGCAGTTTGACTGAGGCTGGGTTTGAACTCACCCACCTTGGTATATGGGGCCAGCACCCTACTCACTGAGCCATAGACACTGCCCTATGATGCATCTGTTTTCAGATAGAATAAAGTCAAAGCTAATTACTTTTAGCAAACTTTGGGAGGGAAATGTGGGAGACAGTTAGATGGTGGACTTGTGGAAGGTTGGCCCATTTCTCAGGTCTATCTCTGCCATATTGTAATTACATAAGCAAACAAGTTCCCCGACTTCTATATTCTAATCTGTAAAATGGCAATAATAATAGTATTTGCCTCCTAAGGCTATTATGAAAACAAAACGTGTAAATATTTTAAAAATTCATAGAATAGTACTTAGTGTTATGTCTGTGACTATTCTGATTAAAACAATTATTATAATTAAAGATTTTGTTTAGACTTTGAGATTCCAAAATAAAACTATGCACACAATCTTTAATAATACACTTTCACTCAAGGGCAAAGGGCATCATCTTTCTGAGGTCAAAGGAAGTGGTATTGGAAGAATCGTGGACAGTGCCCTGGGATTATCACTATACCATCCACGGAGAGTGTAGGGGAATATGTTTTGCACATATTAGGTGCTTGGCACACAGTAAGTGCACAAGAATTTGCAAACAACACGAGGAGACTTCTCTGTATTCAAGTTTCAATATGTGAAAAATTCGAATGTCAGGAAGGCCAAATTAATAATTGATTCCACTTCCTGAAATCCCCCTTAATGTTACTCGGAACATGGTTTTGCTACACACATATTCTATGTAGACACAACTAGTTGAGAATTAATTGCCTGGGGTGGAAGCCTGTTTTGGCAGCTGCAGAACCTTCCATAAGTTCTTGCTGAAGATTCTTCTTGCTTCAGTTTAAAGACCCTGGAGGCTGAACATTTGGAATCCTTCCAAATAATAAATCTCATATTGTGCAAGGCTATTAAATCACTGGCTGGACTTTACTTCTTCAGGTTGAACTTATTTCTTATCTATATACTAAATTATCTACAAGCTATTCATAAGAAAACTAGATTTTGGTGAGAAGCAAAAATACATGTGATTTATTTTATATCTATTGTTCCAAGAAAGTAGGCATAGTGCTGTATGCATACAGTGTCCATTGGAGTTGAGAGGGGCTGATTTATCAGAGAAAGGACATAATTATAGATATTTTTACTCGAACATTTACAGTTGACTTGGCTGCCCCTGCTTCACATACAGAACACTGAAAATAGGCCTGGCACAGTGGCTCACACCTGTAATTCTAGCACCCTGGGTGGCCGAGGTGGTCAAATTGCTTAAGCTCAGGAGTTCAAGACCAGCCTAAGCAAGAGCGAGAGTCTGTCTCTACTAAAAACTAGATAAACGAGCTGGGTATAGTGGTGCATGCCTGTATTCCCAGCTAGCTACTAGGGAGGCTGAGGTAAGAGGATTACTCGAGCCCTGAGGTTGGTGTGAGCTATGACACCACAGTCTTCTTCCCAGGGCACAGATAAGACTCTGCCTCAAAAATAAATAAGTAAGTAAATACTCAACGTACAGTATTTACCAAGGATCTCACTCTTTCTAACAAGAGATAAATACTTCTAAATTCATAGAATTAAGCCCTCAGAAGTAAGACTAAGAAAAAAATGTTTTCCTATGTAAATGAGTGTATGTTCTTACTCTGTTTCTCCACATTTTAACAAATCTTCACAGCCAAGTATCATCTTCCAAAACAACTGCCACATACGGAGTTTTTTTTTTTTCTTGATAATCCATAAAAAATAAAATCCCTACCAAATATTTTGGCACATCATTATTTTCAGCTTAAACATTTTAATCTATTATTACTGCTTTCCTTTAATTGTTAGATATAAATAGGTCTCATCCTCTTACTATTATTGTAATTTACATGAGGACATCACCCTATATTTTGCCCTCCCCCAAATGTTTTTAAATTAGGTAAATCTATTACCTATAATAAATTCAGCATTAGAATGTGCTTTCAAGAGACTTCCCTTTTAATCAGGTTCAAAATTATTTAATTATTCTACAATCTGTGAGAAAATATTTGCAAAATCAAGAGAGGTATTCCTTCTTTGTGGGAAGCTGATTGAGACACAGAAGAAGGTTATTATTCAAATTAAAGTATGAAGTATGAATGTCTAATCTGAAAAAAGTAGAGCATTCTGAAATTGTAAAGACCTATGGAAAATGCACTATGAAACGTTCGGTGTCTGTACATTCATACAACACATTTGTAAGGGAATGGGGACCCCAGAGGACTTTGAGAGAAAGAAGACAGGATGAAAGAAAAGCAAAATGAACAGAAGCCCTGCGTCCCATAACTGCCTGGATGACAAACCTGTGTGTGTGAATGAATTCCTAAAAACAGCTCTACTTTCTTCCACTGTGCACCTTGCTGCCCACTTTGAGCCCACAGTTTAGAAGTAATATTATCCTTCTTGATGAGTACCTGAAAAGATAAATTAAAAAATTGAATTATTTTACCTTGAGAAATTTTAAACATGTGTAGTTTTTCTAGTGATCTTACTTTTTGAGTTTTAATAACAACATCAATTCCCTGAGAGAAGAGTGGAGATACTCTTCATTAGATACCTTTGTTCCCTACTATAAAGCATTGTGTCCCCAGGGTACTTCCCATGCTTTGTGCAATAAAGGTGCATATGACTGTCAGTTAAGTTCTAAAGTGCCTGGGCACCATTTAATTACAAACTCAACTACATTGGCTTTTAAAAAATCCAACATCAGTCACAATTGACACTGCATATATTAAATAATATTTGTATGGTCAAAAGAACGGAATCACTTACTAAAACATTCTTTTGAAAATGAACTTCCTCATTCAATGGGTTTCAGTAGAGCAGTATTGTTACAATGTGAGACCGCTTAATTGTACCAGCAGAGACAGGTGGTGTGAGTGGGCACCAATTCCTGCTGTGGCAGTAAGAGCTTCCTGCCCCACAGTCTTGAAATTAACAAATCCTCATTAGTATTGCAGCCTAACTCCAAAGGAAAATTTGGATTACTCTCAGAAGACAAACTATCCTGTCTCTTCTTTTATAATGACAGAAAATGAGCCATGAAGAGAGTAATGGATCATTATGGGGAAAGCAGAACAATTTCACAATGTAACATAACTGACATAGACGGTTTATTTAATCATCATCTCAGAACACGACTTCTTAAAAAATGCAATTTAGACATCCAAAGAATTATTCAGATAAAGGATTGTATAGGTTTGGGCTTTTTTAAGTGAAGATAACTTTTAGGGGTTTCGTTTGCTGTTTTGAAAATTAAATTCAGATGAATTATTTTTATAGGATTAGATTCCAGAATGATGGAAAAGGTAACATGTTGCTAGTAAAGATACCATCAAATTATATGGCTAAAAAATGTTAAATTAATTCAGTATATTACCAAAGTCAAGAAAATATAATTTCTAAACAAATAAATAAAATCATTATGAAAGAGCCTGGAAGATGTACGGGAAATAAGACTTTTTTGTATGAACACTAAAATACATACAAATAACTAAAAACAAAAAAAGTTTAAGTAACATAATAGTGAGACATTTAAAGTTATTTCATAGATCCACAAACAAATATAAGGATCGTATATATCATCATTTTATATATTTTATAATTACTTATAAAGTTTAATATTATTTTGTAATTTTTCAGCTAAAAATACTAAATTTCATTTTGAAAAAACTGAAAGCATTGGTATTTCATACCATTAATCTTAACCACAAAATATACCAGGCTATAATTCTCATTTTACCAATGAAAAATGTAAAACAGTCTGTAGTGAACATTTTGCCCAAAATCATTTTGTTATGTCAGTGTAAAAACGTCTACTCATGAGACAATTTGGAATGAGGCCTAAAAGAGAAAGGACCCACACAAACTCAATTGGAAATGAAAAAGGAACCGTTACAAGTGGTATCACAGAAATGCAAAATATCATCTCTAAATACTGTAAAAATCTCCTATGCATATCAATTAGAGAACTCAGAGGAAATGGACAAATTCCTAGAAACATGCCACTTCTTGAAATTCAATCAGGAAGAAACAGAACTATTGAACAGACCGATGAAACACATCAAAATTGAAGCAGTAATAAAGCATCTTTCATTAAAAACAAACAAACAAACAAAAGTGCCTCAAGCAGATGGATTGGGATCACACCTACGGTGCATCTTAGCAGGGTACTGGGGAAACTTATTAAATGTAGAGTATCAATGTCTTTATATAGTGATCAAGAAAATGCCATGAAGGCTATCTGTAACAGTACAATCAAAACATTTCTGAATGTATATGAATTGTTCCCCTGATTGCACCAATGTACAGAATTATGATTCAATAAAATTATAGAAAAAGTAATTATTGATATTATAGTCTTTATATGATAATATAACATTTATTTTTATGACAAAAGTTAACACATTAGTAGAAAAATTTATTACTGATGTACTACAGTGCAAATGCAGAATATAGATGTCTCAATACAATAACTAAGAAAATACCATGAAAGCTATGTTAAACAGTTTGCTGAAAGTATTTCAAATTGTATATGAAACCAGCACATTGTACCCCATGATTGCATTAATATACACAGCTATGATTTAATTAAAAAAAAAAAAGAATCTTCAAAAAAAATGTTTAGATCAGTAACTCCATGAGTTTTCTTTTTGTGGAAGGAAATGTGAATATAAAACTTTAATCACAAAAGTTCTCATTGCTAGGTTTCAGTTAGTACCTGGCAAAATAGTCACCGATTTTTATTACAAGAAGGAAATTTATAGAGTCTGAGTATTTAAAATAAAATTTAAGTAGCTGTAAATATTTTTCTTAAATTAGATATGCAGAAATTATAAGATAACTTTGGTAGACACATTCACATACAAAAACCACAGACACATACAGAAGTAGTGTTCTATAAGGATATATTTTGAATAATAAATTTAACCTGGGTTTGTGTGCAACTGTGAATATTGAGAAATAAAAATTCTAAACTGTCATGTGGATTCCTTGTGTGCAACTTACAAGCTTGTTACCCAGGTGACAGAGTCATCTATACTTGGTAAAGCAATTTAAATTCACAGTAATTTGTATGGCAATGTCAATTTATTTGTTTGATATTCAAATGTGATGCTATGCTCAGCTTGAAATACTATTTTTATATTTTTCCATCAGCCATTTCTGGATGTGACTTCGTACTCTTGTACTTAAGATTTAATTAACCATTATTTAGTTTTAAATGAATAATTCATGTAATTCAAAATCCTACTTACAAAAAGTATAATCACATATGCATATAATTCTATGTGTGTGCACATATATATATATATATATGAAGAGAGAGATAATAGTTTTTATAACATATGAAAATAAAGGTGAGTATAAGTCACCATAATTTTGACTTATAGAAAATATAGCTAAAAATAGCATCAACAATAAAAAGATCCTCTCTATATATAAACTCTAAAAGCAATTTAAAGCAACAATAAAAAGATCCTCTCTTTGCCCTCTTTGCTGCCTTTACAAGTCTGGAACATCTGGAGATTCCACCGAAGTGCTAAGAAAGCTTTGAAAAACTCTATTCTTATTAACACCTGATTTCTGACCTTGAGGTTCTCATCTGTTCTCTTTATAAGAATTCTGTACCACATTCAGAGTATATTTCTTATATTGTACTATCTATGACAAATCCTAATAAAAAAAGAATATTAACAAATTAGTCTCTTAAGAATTAAGTATCATGCCTGCCTCCAAGATTGCTGCTAATTATGCATTAATGGCAGCTATTTAATAATAGGGTAGACAAGTTATTTGAGAAGTTAATTTCTGGGTGGTGTCTGTGGCTCAAGGAGTAAGGCGCTGGCCCATAAACTGGAGTCGGCATATAAACCCGGCCCTGGCCAAAAACTGCCAAGAAAAGAAAAGAAAAGTTATTTTCTAGCAATAAGGGGTCATGTGTTTGTAAACTATTTTGAAATAGGAAATTTATATAAGGATGAATATGCTCAAAGAAGGAATTCTGAAAAAGAAAACTATAAAACAGATGTGTATTACAAAGCATTGCTACTTAAGTGTTGAATGATTATTTTTGATGGCACTGTCTTCCATAAATGATTAAGGTCCTCAAATAGAAGGGAAGATAAAATGTGCAGTGGTCTGAAAAATTAAATGTCTATTATACCTTTACAGATAAACCAAATTAGTTTTCTACCACTGGTAATTTTAGAAGAAAGCTCAAAAAAATAGTTTATTAAAGAGTTCACTATTTTCCCAATGAAATCACATATTTTAATCTCCTTTGTTTACCTCATTTTCTTAATTTGCTAGTATGTATTTTTTATCAATTAAAAAAAATTGTATCTTAATACACCAAGAACAGTCCCGATACTTTGTTCTCATGAACTATCTTCTTAACATCTGTTTCCTTACCAGCATTGCAGTCTAAAATTTCCCTGAGAGCAAGGTCCCAGCCAATCAACTTAGATGTGCCATGTTTGGTTTTTAAAGGAATCAAAATTTGCAACGCTATTTAATAGGACATACACATATAAAATATACTCAACTTGAGGTCCTTTCCCTTCTTCATGCTGCCCTGTTTAGTACCTATTAAGAAGTATTGTTAAGTAAAGGAATTATAGGACCAAATGCAGGTCTATTTTTAGATCTCTGAGTATTCTCCAAACGTATTTCCAAAAGGAACGCATTAGTTTGCATTCCCATCAGCAATGTAGAAGTGTTCCCATTTCTCAACATCCATGCCAGCATCTCTGGTTTTGAAATTTTATTATGTGGGCTAATCTTATTGGAGTTAGATGATATCTCAAGGTAGTATTGATTTGCATTTCTCTGATGATTAAGGGACTTCTCTTTTTTCTTATGTGTTCTTCCATGTTCATGGTCTCACCTTCTTTCTCTTCTCACCAACTTTGTTACTGGTACTTACGAGTTTAATTTAGACCAGCTGATAGTATTCAAGGAGCTACACTAGTCATTTTTTTTGTGATACCCTTATTTTAATAAAGGCTTTGAAATATGGGATATAAAATAATACGTGTAAACACACTGAATAGTCTGTTATTTGCTCAGCTTAGAAAGTCATTGGTTTTTATCCAAAATGGGCATCAAATTTGTACTTGGTTAAAATATGGCACTTCTGATGTTTAGTGGCAGGTCTCAATATATGAGATGAAGCACTCCTATGTATCTCACATGTGGAGAGGCATAGATTTCTGCTTAGAGGGAAAGATTTAACTTGGAAATCCTTCAGTTTCCTTCCTATGCAGTATGATTTGTCATTTTGTTTTATATTCATTCAAGAAATATTTATTGAGCATGTACTGTGAACCTATATGGTCTGAAGATTGCAGAAGTGATCAAGACAGACATGACTTCTGCCTTTAAAGAGCTTACAGCCTAGCAGGGGAACAGAAACTTAAAGAAGTTTAAGTGCTGTGCTACAGGTGCTTTGAGGGCAAATAGCACAGGCCCCCAATATAACACAGGAGGTCACGGAAGCCTTTCTACAAGTTTCATTTAAACCAGCACCTAAAGGAAGCCATGAAAAGGGAGAAGAGAATGCTCTTGACAGAAGGAAAAGCATGTGCTAGAAACAGTGGTAAGAGATTACAGTTGGTGCTTTTGAGAAACTAAAAGATGTTCATCATGGCTAGATCAACTCTTTCAAGCCTCTAATAGTCCCTGTAGGTGAGAGTATTATCCTCTCTGTTTTATAGGTGTGGCAAGTGATGCAAACAGGTTAAATATTTTGCCCTAGGCCACCCATCTCTAGTAAGTGGCACAGCCAGGAATTGGACCCAGGCTACCTGGCTTTAGTACATTGGGCTCCTAACTACTATACTAGACTACCCTTCGGCTGGAGCATAGTGTTATACTAGAGCTTTAACATTCCCTTCTTTAACCTTTAATGAAGTGTAGCACCTTATCTTGTTAATCTGCGTTTTCTCTGATGGACCATTTTCAACAAAATCTTTCTCAGTAAACAGAATAGTTTGTCTAGTATATCCTAACATTCAAGGAGCTGGAATTTACAGGATCTGGATTAAGTTCTTAGAAACTCTCAGGTTTGCTTTAGTCTTTTATCATCGATTGGGAATCAAATACTTCATTTGATATGCAAATCTAAGATTGCTAACCCATATTTTCCCAGAAAATCATAAATGAGAAATTATTACTGGTTATATTTTTTGACAAAAAATTTTAGTGTAAAATATGTATTTCCTGTAAAGCTAGAATTTTTGTTTGATTGCAAAAGTTAACTTGGCAATATCCCCTTTCTCATTTTTAAAGTTAAGGGGCAAACACAATTTCTTACATAGATCTATAGACTTTAAAAGTCATATAAATGAAAAACCTATAAATGGAGATATTTTGTTAGAGTATATCTGATTTATTCTGTATGTACTAAAATACAAGCATGTTTTTTGTAAGATGAGAGATTGACTTCAGTTTGAAGTCGTTAAAGTTTTAATCTAGGTTTTAGAAGTTGGATTATAAATGTTCATTTATACATAAACTATTTAAGATTATAGTAATTTGATATTGTTAAAACCCTTGGAATAAAGAGTTGTGTGTCTGTGATTAATGACACGTGGCTGGTGCTTTCATTTACTTGCCCATGCTAGATGACTGTAGACTCAAATAGCAGTTTGTACTTGGAAATACATATTTTTCCAACAGTGAAGGTTGGCTTTTGCTAATATAACTGTACATCCTTGGCTTGTTCTCTGTGGGACCAGAGTTAGGGGATAACTAGGATAACCACTAGGATATTTTTGCAAAAGAAAAGGGAGCTCTGATAATAATTATGCCAGGACAATAGGTGTAAACTGTAGGACAGTCCTCAGCAAGCTGGGAAATGTGATCACCCTCCTTTTAACTAGTTCATCCAGGGATCAGGTTTGTGAGTTTAGGATCAAAAATGCTGGCTCAACCTAGTTGAGTTAACCATTGGCCAGAGAGATTTCCTTTTATTTTGGAGTAAAAACGCTGATTTTTATGTAAATATAGTATATTGTAGTGGAATTGTATATGTAACAGCTATGTTCTTTCTATAATTTTTAGTGTTGTGAACATGTCCATGCTGCTAGGTCCTTTTGAGGTTATTGCAGGACACATTTGTAGATGTGTGGGCCTTACGGGAAGTGAAATTACTTAATGATGCTTTACTGTTGCCTGAAACATTTTGAAATGAAAACTTTTGAGGGAAAGAAATGATTCAGCCTTTTCTGCCTCCTACCTCTTTCAGAAGTCAGCAAGCACACATTTGTAATGTGATACACAGTCGGTCGGAATGTCTAAAGCCAGACAGTCTTGGGTAAGATGATACCCTCTGAAGTTTGAGTATTTGGTCCCGGAAACCAGGTCGTAAATAAGAGGGTACAGATGGAAAGTTCACTTCTGAAATCCTCTGCCTTCACAGGCTCTCTGATCACCTGTGTGGAAAGCAGCACTCTGGGTCTACTAATCCCAGACATTAAAGGAATGATACCCACTTGGCACCTTGTGCTTGAAATACGTTCTTCTAGGGCAGGTCTCATTTCCTGTTAGGTTACTAGTTCTTGTCAGCTGAAAAACATTTTCATTATGGAGAAGAAGAGTGCAAGTATGATGTGATACCTATTAATCTTATGTAGATATCATCTGTTATTTGAGTTCTTGTTTGTTTTATCAGGATAAACAAACAGAAATCAGCCAAGCTGATTTTTTTTCCTTTTTTTTTTTTTTTTTTTGAGACAGAGTCTCACTATGTCGCCCTGAGTAGAGTGTGTGGCATCACAGCTCACAGCAACCTCAAACTCGCAGTCTTAAGTGATTCTCTTGCTTCAGCCTCTCAAGTAGCTGGGACTATAGGTGCCCACCACAATGCCTGGCTATTTTTTGTTTATAGTTGTCATTGTTGTTTAGCTGGCCCGGGCCTCGGTATATGTGGCTGGTGCCATAACCACTGTGCTACAGACTCCGAGCCAACCCAAGTGATTTCTAACTCCTGGCCTAAAGTGATACTCCTAGCTTGAACTCCCAAAGTATTTGAATTTGATTTGTGGAACTCTTGGCTTTAAAGAAATTATTTCTACCTTCAACTGTCCAGAATCCCTCATGATTATCTGACTTTTTGATACCTGTTAGTACAACTTGAATATCCCTTATCCAAAATGTTTGGGACCAGAACTGGTTCGAATTTCAGATGTTTTCAGAGTTTGGAATACTTGCATTATATATACTTACTGGTTGAGCCCTAATCCAAAAACCTGAAATTCTCCAATGAGAATTTCCTTTGTGTATAATGTTGGTGCTTAAAAAGTTCCAGATTTTAGAGCAGTTTAGATTTTGGACTTTTGATTAGGAATACTTAGTTTATAGTAGTCAATTTTTGTTAGTCTCATTTTGACTTAGGCAAGGATGCTTAGCTTTAGGAAACAGTTAACATTGCAGTCACAGCAAGAAAATAACTTTGCTTTATTTAGTTTCATAGATTATATTATATGAGCAAAAGTAGAGTTTGTTTTACTTTGAGTCTAGTTTAAAAACAGAAGTGTCCAATCTCCTTTCTTTAGTACATACTGTTAAAGCCAACTTTTGGCCCCTATTATAATATTATTTGAGTAGTGCCAGTCATTTTTTTGGACCATATTCGTTGTCACTGAAAGCATACATGGTAACACACTAGAATTAATTGAAAGGCTGGTGCTATATTTTCTACTTTATTATTAAATGACATATATATTCACTGTAGAAGTTTTAGAAATATAGTAAAATATAAGGATAACACTATCACTTGTAGTACTGCAACCTAGAGATTAACATGTTGGTTTGTAGCCTAGATAAATTTGAGGAAGTTGATGTTGTGTTTTAAGTTTAATCCTACACCAGTTTCACTTCATGCATCTTGCATATTTTCTCATATCCTTAAATATTCTTTGGAAACGTTGCATTTGATAGCTACATAGTATTCGATCGTATGGATACATCATTATTTTACTAATCTCCTATTAGGCATTTGAAGTCCAGTTTTTCTGTTGTCAATACCACAGTGATGACTATCTTCTATATTTTGTGTACATCTCTGATTGTTTCCTTTAGGTTATTTCTAAAGTAGGGAATGAAATTACCAGCATATAAGGTATGACTTAAAGCCTCTTAAGACGTATTGCCAGGTTGCTTTCTATTAAGCATGTATTAATTTCTGCTTCTGCCAGCAGTATATAAAGTGCCTTTTTTGGTTGTTTTTAGATAGGGTAGCCTAGGCTGGAGTGCAGTGGTGGAATCTTAGCTCACTATAACCTCCAACTCCTAGGTTCAGGCTATCCTCTTTTCCCAGCTTTCTGAGTGGCTAGAACTATAGGCATGCCAGTACATCCTGTTGACTTTAAGGCGGGTTCAAACTCGGCCTTGGCCAAACCACAAAACAGAAAAATAGCCGGGCATTGTAGTGGGTGCCTGTAGTCCCAGCTACTCGGGAGGCTGAGGCAAGAGAATCGCCTAAGCCCAGGAGTTGGAGGTTGCTGTGAGCTGTGTGACGCCACGGCACTCTACCGAGGGCGATAAAGTGAGACTCTGTCTCTATAAAAAAAAAAAAAAAATTTTTTTTTCTTTGCTTTTTAGAGAT
>CAUYON010066275.1:0-18328 GCA_963573935.1 Arctocebus calabarensis | reverse complement strand
TAGAGTGCTGTGGCATCACAGCTCACAGCAACCTCCAATTCCTGGGCTCAAGTGAGGCTCTTGCCTCTGCCTCCCAAGTAGCTGTACTACAGGCGCCCGCTACAATGCCTGGCCATTTTTCGGTTGCAGCTGTCATTGTTGTTTGGCGGGGTTGGATTCGAACCCGCCAGCTCAGGTGTACGTGGCTGGCGCCCTAGCCCACTGAGCCACAGGCGCCGAGCGAGCTATTTTTGCTTTTCTTGTGTTGTGCTTTTGAGGTCATATCCAAAAAGTCATTGCCCATACCATTGCCAAGATTCAGAATGTCATGGAGCATTTCCCCTGTTTCTTCAGTAGTTTTTCTTTTCTTTTTCCTTTTTTTTGCAGGTTTTTGGCCTGGGTGGGTTTGAACCTCCATCTCCTGTATATGGGGCCAGTGCCCTACTCCTTGAGCTACAGGCGCCGCCCTCTTCCAATCGTTTTTTTTGTTTTTTTTTTTTTAGTTTAAGATGTTAGATTTATGTCTTTTAATCCATTTTGAGTTGATTTTTGTATATGCTGTAAGTTGAGGGCTGACTTTATTCTTTTTTTTTTTTAACCCCAAAAATTACACAATTTTTATTTTATATATCATGCATACATATACTATTCTTACCAGAAGAGTGGAAACCCTGCACAAATCTCATTCAACTGTTTTGTTTCATTTCTAGATACACTTCCTCCTCTTGTCTTACTGATGAGTAAAGCAGAACTTTCTTTCTTTTACTATCACCATTTTCAGCAAAAGTGGTTGATTAATGTGGGGAAATAATGCCAGGAAGAAAAGATGCAATAGAGTTGTTGAGTCATCTGTGCCTCCTAGAAGCCATTGCCTTCTTGCCACACACCAAGGACGTCGGTCTGACTTTATTCTTTTGCATGTGGATAGCCATTTGACCCAATACCATTTTTGTTGAAGAGACTGTCCTTTACTTATCGGGTATTTGTGCTATCTTTATTGAAATCAACTGACAAAAATGCATGGATTTATTTCCGGGTGATTTTATCTGTTCTATTGGTCTGTGTCTGTTTTTTGCCAGAATCATCATCAGCTTTGTAGTGTAGTTTAGAGTCAGTTTACCTGCAACTTTGTTCCATTTGTTCAACATTGCTTTGGCTATTCAGAGTCTTCTGTGATTCCATATGACTTTCAGGATTGCTTTTTCTATTTCTATGAAAAATGTCATTGGAATTTTGATAGGTATGCCCTTGAATCTGTAGGCCACTTTGGATTATATGAACATTTTAACGGTACTGATTTTTTCTTTCCAAACCATGAACACAGCATATCTTTACATTTATTTGTACTTTTTCTGTTTCTCTCATCAAATATTTTATAGGCTCGGCACAGTGGTTCATACCTGTGATTCTAGCACTATGGGAGGCTAAGGTGGAAGGATTCCTTGAGGCCAAAGGCTACAGACTAGCCTGGGCAACATATGAGACCCTGTCTCTACAAGAAATACAGAATTTGGACCTGATGCCTATAGCTCACTGGTTAGGGCACTGGCCCCATACACCAGGGCTGGCGGCCTGGGTCTGCTAAAACAGCAATAACAACTACAACCGAAAAATAGCCAGGTGTTGTGGCAGGCGCCTGTAGTCCCAGCTACTTATGAGCCTGAGGCAAGAGAATCGTTTAAGCCTAAGAGTTTGAGGTTGCTGTGAGCTGTGATGCAATGACACTGTACTGAGGGTGACAAAGTGAAACTCTGTCTTAGAAAAAAAAGAAAAGAAATACAAAATTTAGCCAGGCTTAGTAGATCACTCAGGTAGTCCCAGCTGCTTGGGAGGTTGTGGCAGAAGGATTATTTGAGCCCAGGAGTTTGAAGTAACAGACTGAGAACCTGTCTCCAGTTTTATGATTTCTGGTTTAGACTGATTTGATTATTCTTTTGTATCACTATAGTTTTTAAGAGTACAGAAACAGTAGGGACTATCAACATCTGAGATAGTAGGGTATTGATGCCTTCCAGGCAAAAACTACCAGGGACTCGCCTGTAGTTGAACAATTTGGGTCTATTATTTTGCAGTGAGCAGAAACACATTACTGGGATTCATTTTCTTTTCTTTTTTTAAAAGTATAATTTATTTTATTCAAGAAAGAGATAAAAAGGAGGGAGTGGCCACAGTATACAGATGAAGGAATCAAAGTGCTGGGTCTCAGAGGATGTTAAAAAATGACAGGATTTTGGCTTTTGACTGGAGATACTGGTGACTTAAAATGTGAGTTCACTGTGGTGGGGAAATTGTCAAGAAGTCATGGCATATCTTAATCTTACCTATACCGAGAGCAGATTAGAGTGAAGCTAAAGTGAAGAGTGAAGGGGATATTGTCAAGAAGTGGGGGAATTGTGTCATGGCATATCTTAATCTTATCTATATAGACAGGAGATGAGAGTGAAGCTGTAATTATAAAGATACAGCAATCACCAACTAGGAGAAGGGATATTTGGCATTTCTTGGCCTGGACAATGATTATGTTTTGTCTTTGTTTACTCATGCTTACAAGTTTGTCTTGACATGTCATGGGTACAGAATGGCCTAGTTTGATATTGATGTTTTATGAAGTAGTTTAGTACAGCAGGGGGATACCAATGCCTCTCTCTGAATGCCAGGCCAGCTTATAGTAAGACCAAGAAGTAGCTGATAGTATCAGGTCAGCTATTAGGTGTCAGGAGGTACTTCTCTTTCTTGGTAGTAAAGAGAGAAAGTGCTTCTGTAACTAAATGAGAGTGATATAAAGAAAAATAGTTGTGTTATATAATATATAATGCTTCATTGTAAGTTTATTGGCAGTCTTCTTACAAGTATATGACAAAGAAGGAACACTGTTAAAATTGAGTGACAATGAAATAGGAACAGATAGTTGAAATTGTTCAAGAATTAAATTGGATAAAATCCGATTCCTGGGTAACCTTATCTGTGAGGATAAAATGAACCATCTTTAGCAACTAGCTAACATACACGTTGAGGGTAAGCCTTGAGCTAGAGCTTGAGGAAGCAACATTGATAGCTGAGGAAAGGGTATATTGGAATGAGGAAACAGCTATTGTAAAGTTTCTAAAAATGTGTGTATCTGTAACATATATGAGGAACAGAAGGCGTAGGGTAGATAAAACAGAGTAAGGTGGAAGTGTAATATGAATAAAGGAACGAGGAAACAGCAATTGTAAAGTTTCTAAAAATGTGTGTATCTGTAACATATATGAAGAACAGAAGGCCAGGGTAGATAAAACAGAGTAAGGTGGAAGTGTAATATGAATAAAGGTCAGAGAGGTAGGAATTTGGAGGAGCAAAAAATAAAGGGAGGCATTTGTATGTACTTTGACATTTACTCTTACTAAAATAGAATCACTTGGAAATTTTTGATTAGATCATTTACAGCATGATGTGACCTGCATTTAAGTTTAGTTTGACTATGTATAGACAGGGTCTGTCACTACATGGATGAGAGACAACTGGTTCAAATGCTGTCTCAGTCATCTCTGGTGATCGTAGTAAAAGTAGTGAGATATGGACAGATTCTGGATATATTTACAGATTCAGGTAATCAACAGCATTTCTTAATAGGGTTGGACGTCTTTTTTAAAAAAACAAAACCCGAGGGCAGCGCCTGTGGCTCAAAGGAGTAGAGCACCGGCCCCATATTCCAGAGGTGGCGGGTTTAAACCTAGCCCCGGCCAAAAACCGCAAAAAAAAAACCCAAACAAACAAAACCCCGGCAGTGCCTGTGGCTCTGTGAGTAGGGTGCCAGCCCCGTATACTGAGGGTGGTGGGTTCAAACACAGCCCCAGCCATACTGCAACAGCAGAAAAAATTGTGGTGGGTGCCTGTAGTCCCAGCTACTTGGGAGGCTGAGGCAAAGAATCACCTAAGCCCAGGAGTTGGAGGTTGCTGTCAGCTGTGTGACGCCACGGCACTCTACCGAATGCGATAAAGCAAAGAAAAAAAAAATGAAACCTACAACCCATACTTTACATGCCAAATAAAAAACAAGCCCAGACTTCTAGCAAGTAGGAATTGAGGAAAACTTCTCGATCTTATGAATATTAATATTTATAAAACATGTAATGCAAATGTACCTAGTGTTGAAATCTTTACCTTTATGTTCAAGAACAAGACAAAGATGCTTATTTATATCAACAGTGTGTTCTGTGTTGTTATTAAAAACTGAAAAGTTTTCTCAAAAGGATAAGATGAACAAAATTGACAACATAACACTATAGCAAAGACTATCAATAATTTAAAAATGAATAAAATTTTAAAATCAGAGGAAATACTTGTAATGCTTACATTTGACTATAGGCTAATATTCGTCTATAAATAAGGATTACTACAAATCAATAAGCATGAGATAGCCCAGTTGCAAAACGAGGAAAGAGGACAAATGGGAGTACATAGAAGAAATGCATGAGACCTATAAACATACAATGATTTCCAAACTTACTAATACTCTTAGAAATGTAGGTAAACAAAGATAATGTTAACCTATTTAACCTTTGTTAAACTCTTTTGTTAAGGCTCAGCACCTGTGGCTCAACGGGCTAAGGCACCTGCCACATACACATGAGCTGGCAGGTTCGAATCCAGCCCGGGCCCACCAAACAACAATGACAGCTGCAGCCAAAAAATGGCCGGGCGTTATGGTGGGTGCCTGTGGTCCCAGCTACTTGGGAGGCAGAGGCAAGAGACTTGCTCGAGCCCAGGAATTGAAGGTTGCTGGGAACTGTGATGTCACGGCACTCTCCAGGGTGACAGCTTGAGGCTCTAACTCAAAAAAAAAAAAAGCTCTTTTGTTAACTCCAAAGTTTTTGCTAAGGATTTTCATTGTGTCTAATCAGGACATTATTTCTATTCCTTCATGTTGGTTTACTTTCTGTCATTCACTTTACTACTCTTCCTTTCAGATATACCAAACTGATGCCCGTTTTAGAGTATATACTACTTTAGTTGTTCCTTCTGTGTTGAATATCTTATCTCAGATAATCAATCCCCTGGTTGGCTCTTGTTCAGCTACTTTTTCAAATCTCACCTCTGAAAGGTATTTTCTGACTACCTGAAATGACTAAGACCTTCTCAGGCTTCATGCCAGTCCTCTATCCCATTGTCCAGTTTTAGTTTCTTCATAGTTTTTATTATAATCTGAAAGTATCTTACTTGGTTGGAAGTTAATTTTTCCCCCACTGACATGCCAGTCTGAGAATAGGCATTTTGTGCAAAGCTGTATTTCTAGTCCTTAGATGAAGACTAGGGACTAGAAATAGATCTAGATAAATGATAGATGGTTGTTCAGTGAATGAATCAGTTGATGTATATGTGTATATATTTATATCCATACTTACCTGGATTTGATGGTTCTTAGTGGTAAGGTTTTTTTTATTTTTTGAGACAGAGTCTCACTATGTCACCCACAGTAGAGTGCTATGGCATCACAGCTCACAGCAACCTCCAACTTTTGGGCTTAAGTGATTCTCTTGCATCAGCCTCCCAAGTAGCTGGGACTACAGGCACCCTTCACAATGCCTGGCTATTTTTTTGGATTGTAGTTGTCGTTGTTGTTTGGCAGGCCTGGGCTGGGTTTGATCAAACTCGCCAGCTCTGGTGTATGTGACTGGCGCCTTAGCTGCCAAGTCTAGTGGTAAGGTTTTAAATTACAGATTCACTGTATAGCAGGAGGAAATGCATCTATAGAGGATTTTTTTTTTCTTTTTTTATCTGAGTTTCCTTTGCAGGGGGTGGAAGACTTTGGTCTTTACTATTTCTACAATGCTTAAACTGATAGGACTTTATATAATTTTTGCAAAATAAAGTTTAATAGCTAGTAAAACCCCACAAGTTTTTTTTTAAATATTTGTAATCTTAAAGCTCTCAATGTTTGTGGCTATTTACCAATGGAAAGCTTTCAAATATAATAATAATTAACAGGTACAGAGAACATACTACTTACTGCTCTTAGCCCTCTGTGTGTATTAACTCATTATCATACAAAGCCTGTGAGGTAGGTGCTTTTATTATTTTAATGTTAAACAGATAAGAAAATTGGCTCAGCGCCTGTGGCTCAACGGGCTAGGGCGCCAGCCACATACACCTGAGCTGGCGGGTTCGAATCCAGCCCCGGACCCGCCAAAGAACAACGACGGCTGCAACCAAAAAATGGCTGGGCGTTGTGGAGGGCGCCTGTAGTCCCAGCTACTTGGGAGGTGGAGGCAAGAGACTCGCTTGAGCCCAGGAATTGGAGGTTGCTGTGAGCTGTGTTGCCTCTGCACTTCATCCAGGGTGACAGCTTGAGGCTCTGTCTCAAAAAAAAAAAAAGAAAATTGAGGCAGCAAGACCTTAAAGACCCACTTAATCTTTTTTTTTTTTTTAAAGAGACAGAGTCTCACTTTGTTGCTCTTGTTGGAGTGCACTGGCGGCACAGCTCACAACAACCTCCAATTCCTAGGTTTAGGCAATTCTTTTTCCTCAGCCTCCCGAGTAGCTGGGACTACAGGCACCCGCCACAGTGCCCAGCTATTTTTTGTTGTTGTTGTTGCAGTTTGGCCAGGGCCGGGTTTAAACCCGCCACCCTTGGTATTTGGGGCTGGAGCCCTAACTACTGAGCAACAGGAGCCACCCGTAAAACCCACAAAATCTTAATAGGTAGTAAAACACAGAGTTGAGATTTAAATCCATACAGTATAGCTTGAGACCCATGCCCTTTGGTATGTGCTTTTGTCCTATCTAAATCCCACCATTGTTGCACTCCCTCCTGGTACACAGCAAATTTATAATTAAAAATCTTCCCACTAAGTACCATTAACTCACACTATTTCATCTGAGTACCTTCAGAATCTTTTCTTTTTTTTTTTTTTAGGACACATTAAAATTAGCTTTAATACTTTGGGGAAAAAATATCACAATTTAAGTGAATGAACAAGAAACATTTTTATAGTAGCAGTAGGCTATTATTTTTATCTACCATGCCATGAATTCATAGGGAAGAGGTTCCAGTAGCTTAGGGAGGTACCTTGCCATTGAATGTGACAAAGCATTGATTGACTTTCGAATTCATGGGAAATAAGTTCCAGAACCTTGTATCACTGTTGGTGGTATAAAGTTTGTTGGTTATCCTATGCTGTATACCTATTATGTCATGAGCTCATGGGTTCTTGCATCTAAAAACATGGGTCCACTGGTACTCCTGTGTGCTGTGTTACATGCTTATGCTGTGAATTCATAGGGAATGGGTTCCAGGAGCTCAGGTTCCTTTCTGTTGGTTTTCACAAAGTGAGCTTCTCTGGGTGGAGCAGGCTGGCGCCTCTTTGGCTTTCTTCTTTTCCTGATCATTTTCCTTCACACATTTCAAGAAGCTATTTTGGCTCTTAGAGTGCTTAATATGCTCAGTATGAACATTAATCCTCCTGGCAAGAATCTTGCCCTTAACTTGTTTGTTTACAACAATGCGGACAGCATGCTGGGTAACATTGTAGACTCTTCCAGTTTCACCATGGTAACATTTGTGTGGCATACCTTTTTGAACAGTACCCGTTTCCTTGATGTCTACAATATCACCTTTTTTGTAGATTCGCATATATGTGGCCAAAGGAACAACTCCATGTTTTCTAAAAGGCCTAGAGAACATGTATCAGGTGCCTCTCCTCTTTCCCTTTGTGTTTGTCATTTTGGTGAATTAATGGAAGATGGTGTCTCTGGCTAAAAGTTCAAAATCTTTTCTAAAAATGCTTCTAAATGTAACAGATGCCACTAAATTACGTTAGCGAATAGATGTTGTTATTCTGCTCTCTTCTATATGCTTTTAACATGTGGCCTCTTTTTTTTTTTTTTTTTTTTTGAGACAGAGCCTCAAGTTGTCACCCTTGATAGAGTGCTGTGGCATCCCAGCTCACAGCAACCTCCAATTCCTGGGCTCAAGTGAGTCTCTTTCCTCTGCCTCCCAAGTAGCTGGGACTACAGGCGCCTGCCACAACACCCAGTCATTTTGTTGGTTGCAGCCGTCATTGTTGTTTGGCAGGCCCAGGCTGGATTGGAACCCACCAGCTCAGGTATACGTGGATGGCGCCTTAGCCTGTTGAGCCACGGGCGCCGAGCCAACGTGTGGCCTCCTTAATTCTTGAGTTGGTGATGTTTTATTTGGTTTGTTTCCAAAATGATTTACTTTTACTGAATAGATGTTTCACTAAGACATCTGTTGACTTGTGATTACTTTCATTTTAGCCAGCCTGCTATTATATACAAACTCTTCATAATGCATGGGATTAACTGTGAGGAATCTAAAGAAACAATTGAGTTTTCTTACCCAAATGAAAGTCTCTTTTTGAGACGGATTAAAAGTTCTTTTGGACTCACTGTTTATTTCTTAGGTTGGCTTACTTTTAGATCAGGTTTACCTTTTACTCCCTTCTCTGCTTTCTGAGTTTCCAGTGATAAAACACTGAAAGGTGACAGAAAATGTTACTGTCTGTGAGCTAATATTTAAATTATTTGAGTATCATTTCAATATAAACACTTTTAAATTGTGAAGATTAAAATATTTAAAAACAAGTTCTATCATTTGAAATTGATATATATATATCATGATATAAATCCTTTATCACATTTTGCTTCAAATAAGTTACCAAAAAGCTTTTTAGTGTATGCTGCAGCTTTTCAATATATTAATAGTATGGCATAGGATTTTTAATCTGTAGTGAGTTATATAAAAGAATCGAACTTTTTTTTCTTTCTTTCCTTTTTTTTTTTTTGAGACAGAGTCTGTTGTGGGGTCATCATAGCTCACTGCAGCCTCAAACTTCTGGGCTCAAGCAATCCTTCTTCCTCACCCTCCCCACTAGCTTGGAACTATATGCACCTGCCACAATGCCTGGCTCATTTTTCTATTTTTTTGTACAGATGCGATCTCACTCTTGCTGAGGCTAGAAAATTGTACTTTTTCATGATCAACCTTACTACTTCTTTTCTTTTCTTTTTTTTTTTTTTTTTTTGTGGTTTTTGGCTGGGGCTGGGTCTGAACCTGCCACCTCCGGCATATGGTGCCAGCACCCTACTCCTTTGAGCCACAGGAACCACCCAAACTTACTACTTCTTAGGAAAACCTTTGCCACTTTGAGGTCTGAGATTGTGTCACATTCAGGGGTGTGCAACTCTTGTTTTTTTCCCTCTGCCACACATTGGAAGAATGAAGAGTTAGTTATGTTAGTCCACACAGTAAATACACAAATACAAGCAAAAAAAAAAGAGAGAGAGAGAAAGTTCATGCATACTTTCTGTGATATTTGATAGCACAGATAACCAAAAAATGTCCTCATAAAATCATCATGTGGCCCGCAGGTTGGACACCCCTGGTTTTTAAGTCAACTAGAAAAGAACCAGATCAGAACAATAGTAGTTAAAATTGATAAAATGTGTAACATTTGTTAGGCAAATGGTGAATAACAAGGCAGATAGAAATTTTTAATTCTTTTTCTTGATGCTTTTTATTCAGTCATTCCTTAACAAATACCTACCATTGTAGGCACTATCCTAGACATTGGAAATTGAGAGGTAAGCAAGATTAAAAAATAAAAAATGTATTTATAATTTGTTGCTTTTGAGAGACTGAAATGTTTAGTTATTTATACTATCTTGAATTATATACCTTTTATTTGGGTACAAGAAAAACTATTAGCATGACTGTAATCCTTTTCAGATTGTTAACTTTCTCCACTTAATATTGCTGTATTTTATATGTAAAATTATGACTGTATATTGAACTCAAATTGAAAATCAATTTTTTAACATAGAAGTCTGATCTGATGGGATTTTATTTTTTTCATTTTTACTATGGGAACATTCACATAGCAGAAAATTCATCATTTTAACATTTTAAAATTGTATTATTCAGTGGTATTAGTACATTTGTGATTTTCTTTTGTCATCACCACTGTCTGGTTCTAGAATATTTTCATTATCGCCAAAGAAATCCCTGTGCCCTTTAAGCTGTCATTCCTCATTCTAGCCCCTGGTAACCACTTAACTGCTTTCTGTCTGTTTAGATTTATCTATTCTGGATATTTTATGTAAATGGAATCAAACAGGTGGCTTTTTGAGTCTGGTTTTTCTTAGCACAATGTTTTCAGGGTTCATTCATGTCCACCATATTATCAATATTCCATTTCTTACCTTGCTGGATAATGATCCATAGTATGGATATACTACATTTTGTTTATTCATTCATCTGTTGATAGACATTTGGATTGTTTCTACTTTTGGCTATTTTGAATGATCTACTCTGAATACTCATGTCTAAGTTTTTATTTAGACATGTATTTTTCATTTTCTTGGGTATAGGCGTGCTTCAGCAATATTGTAGTTTCACTTCTAAACTGCCACAATAAACCGAATATTGCTATAAAGCCAATGTTGTGTTGAGTTATAAGAGTTTTTTGGTTTTCTAAGCATATAAAATTTATGTTTGTAGTATACTGTGTTCTATTAGGTGTGCAGGAGCATTTTGTCTAGAAAACAGTATACATAAATAATTTAAAAATTCTTGGTTGCTAAAAAATACTGACAGTCATCCAAGCCTTCAACAAGTTGTAAGCTGGTATTCTTGCCTCAGTATTGATGGCTGCTTGACTGATGGGGTTGTGGATGCTGTAGGTTGGAGTGTCTGTGGCAATTTCTTAAAATAAGACAACAGTGACATTTGCTACATTGGTTGGCGTTGCCTATCATGAAAGATTTCTTTCTCTTTAGCGTGCAGTGCTATTTGATAGCATTTTGTTCACAGTAGAACCTCTTTTAACTTGAAATCAAACAAATCAAACCTTGCTAATGCTTTATGAACTAAATTTATGTAATATTCTAAATTATTTGTGGTCATTTCAACAATATTAACAAGCTGGGTCTGGTGGTTCATATCTGTAATCCTAGCACTTTGGAATGTCAAAACAGGAAGATCACTTGAGACTAGGAGATTAGAGACTAGCCTGGGCAACATAGCAAGACCCCTGTCTTTACAAAAGATAAAAAAATTAGCCAGGTGTAGTAGGGTATACTTGTCTCAGCTACTAGAGAGGCTGAGGTGTGAGATTTACTTGAGCCCAGGAGTTCAAGGTTGCAGTAAGCTCTCATCATGCTGCTGCTGCACTTCAACCTGGGTGACAGAGTGAGACCCTGTTTCTATTTATTTATTTATTTGTTTATTTTTTGCAGAGACAGAGTTGCACTTTATCGCCCTCAGTAGAGTGCTGTGGTATCACATAGCTCACAGCAACCTCCAACTCCTGGGCTTAGGCGATTCTCTTGCCTCAGCCTCCCGAGTAGCTGGGACTACAGGTGCCCACCACAACACCCGGCTATTTTTCTGTTTTGCAGTTCGGGGGAGGCTGGGTTTAAACCCGCCACCTTCGGCATATGGTGCTAACGCCTTACTTGATGAGCCACAGGCACTGCCCTATTTATTTATTTTAAAGTAATATATATATATATATATTTTTTTTTTTTTGCCCTCGGTGGAGTGCTGTAGTGTCACAGCTCACAGCAACCTACAACTCCTGGGCTTAGGTGATTCTCTTGCCTCAGCCTCCCAAGTAGGTGGGACTATAGGCACCCGCCACAATGCCTGGCTATTTTTTTTGTTGCAGTTTGGTTGGCGCCTCAGCATTTGGGACTGGCGCCCTACCCAGTGAGCCACAGGCACTGCCCCGTTTCTATTTTAAAAAAACAAAACACAACAAACCATTGTTAGCAGCATCTTCACGAAGAGTAGATTTCATCTCAGAAAACTACTTTCTTTGCTCATCCATAAGAAGCATCTCCTCATTAGTTAATTTTATCATAACATGGTAGCAATTAGTCACATCTCCAGGTTCCACTTCTAATTCTTTTCTGTTAGTATTTATAGCCCACCTACAGCGATTTCCTCTACTGAAATCTTGAACTCCTCAAAGTTATTCATAAGGGTTGGAATCAACTTATTCCAAACTTTTTATTAATGTTGATATTTTGGTCTCCTTCTATGAATCACAAATGTTCTCTCTCTCTCTCTTTTTTTTTTTTTATTGAGACAGAGTCTCACTTTATTGCCTTCTGTAGAGTGCCATGGCATCACACAGGTCACAGCAACCTCCAACTCCTGGGCTTAGGGGAGTCTCTTGCCTCAGCCTCCTGAGGAGCTGAGACTACAGGTGCCCGCCACAACGCCTGGCTATTTTTTTGTGGCAGTTTGACTGGGGCTGGGTTTGAACCCACCACCCTTGCTGTACGGGGCCAGTGCCCTACCCACTGAGCCACAGATACCACCCACACAGATGTTCTTAATGGCATCTAAAATAGTGAATCCTTTTCAGAAGATTTTCAGTCTTACCCAGCATTTTACCCAGATCCATCAGAGGATTTACTATCTGTGGCAGCTATAGCCTTACAAATGTATTTTTTAAATGGTAAGACTTGATCCATGAGCAGCAGAATCGATGTTGTGTTAGGCATAAAAACAATATTAATTTCCTTCTACATCTTCATCAAGAGCCCTTAGGTGACAAGATGGAGTGTCATTGTCAGTGAGAAGTAATTTTTTTTTTCTTTCTTTTTGAGCTAGGACGCTATGGCACTGCGTAGAGTGCCATAGCGTCCTAGCTCACAGCAACCTCAAACTCTTGGGCTCAAGTGATTCTCTTGCCTCTGCCTCCTGAGTAGCTGGGACTGTAGGCGCCTGCCACAATGCCTAGGTAGTTTTTTCCTTTTTGGTAGAGACAAGTCTCACTTTTCCTTAAGGTGGTCTGGAACTCCTAAGGTCAGATGATCCACCTGCCTCAGCCTCCTAGAGTGCTAGGATTACAGGCATGGACCACCATGCCTAGCTGAGAAATAATATTTTGAAAGGAATTTTTTTCTGAGCAGTTGGTCTCAATAGTGGGCTTAAATTATTCAGTGAACCACGCTGTAAATAGTTGTGCGGTCATCTAAGCTTCGTTATTCCATTTATAGAGCATGGCAGAGTAGATTTAGGGTTTTAGGATTTCAAGAATGGTAAATGAATATTGGCTTCCGCTTAAAGTCACCAGTATGCCCCCTAACAAGAGAGTTAGCATATCCTTTGAAGCTTTGAAGCCAGGCACTGACTTCTCTCTACCTACTGAAAGTTGTTGGTGGCATCTTACTCCAACAGAAGGCTGGTTTGTCTGCCTGGAAAATCTATTGTTTTGGTATAGCCACCTTCATTATTTATTTATTTATTTATAATTAAATCATAAACACATAGATCATATATACATTAATGCAATTATGGGGTACAATGTGCTGATTTCATATAGAATCAGGAATGCTTACATTACACTGGTTAATATATATCTCGTCTGTTTATTTATTGTGTTAAGACGTTTATACTCTATACTAATACACCTGACATGTATCCTTGCATTATGCACCATTGGTGTGGTCCCATAATTCACCCTTCCTCTATCTGACCCCCTCCTTCCCTTCCCATCCCCATTAGTTATTTTAACTAGATGTTCTGGCTGACTTGCTGCATCATTTCCATTAGCTCTTCCTGCTTCACCTTATGCTTTATGTTAATTGAGGTAGCTTCTTTCTTTAAATGATATGAAGCAATCTCTGCTACCTTCAAACTTTTCTTCTTTATCTCTCTCAGCCTTCATTGAGTTGATGAGAGTTAGGGCCATGGTGTGGATTAGGCTTTAGTTCAATGGAATATTGTGGCTGGTTTGATCTGTCCTGGCCACCAAAACTTGCACCGTATCAGCAATAAGACTGTTTCGCTCTCTTACTATAATCATATGTTCCCTGGAGTAGCACTTTATCTATTTACATATTTATTTATTACTTAGACAGGGGTTCTCTTTCTGTCATTCAGGCAGCATTGCAGTGGTGGGATCATAGCTTTCTGTAACTTCAAACTCCTGGGCTCAAGCATCTGTCTGCTTTGTTCCCCTGAGTAGCTTACCTAGTACTATGGCAAGGGGCCACCATGCTCACCTAATTTTTTATTTTTTGTAGAAATGGGGTCTTACTCTGCCGCCCAGGCTAGTCTTGAACTCCTGACCTAAAGCACTACTCTCACCTAGGCCTCCCAAGGTGCTGGGATTATAGATGTGAGCCATCATGCTCCCAGCCTGGAATAGCACTTTAAATTTTAAGAACTTTTCTTTTGCACTCACTATTTGGCTAAATGGCCCAAGAGACCTACCTTTTTGGCCTGCCTATGCTTTTTTTTTTTTTTGTGGAGACAGAGTCTCACTCTATCGCCCTTGGTAGAGTGCTGTGGAGTCAGAGCCAAAAGCTGTCACCCTGGATAAAGTGCTGTTGCATCACAGCTCACAGCAATCTCCAATTCCTGTTCTCAAGTGAGTCTCCTGCCTCTGCCCCCCAAGTAGCTAGGACCACAGGCGCCCGCCACAACGCCCGGCCATTTTTTTGGTTGCAGCCATCGTTGTTTGGCGGGCCTGGGCTGGATTCGAACCCACCAGTTCAGGTGTACGTGGCTGGCGCCTTAGCCCGCTGAGCCACAGGCGCCAAGCCCTGCCTGTGCTTCTGATGTGTCTTTCTCACTAAGCTTAATCATGTCTAGGTTTGATTTTAAATGAATGATGTGAACTGTTCTTTTCACTTGAACACTTTAGAGGTCACTATAGGGTTATTTGGCATAATTTCAATATTATTGCAACCTTGGGAGTAATAGGTTCAAGGCAAGGCCTCCTCCGGTGAAGAGGAGAGAGATGGGATTGGCCAGCTGGTAGAGCAGTCAGAACACATTTTTCATTTAGGATCACTATCTTAAATGGGTATGGTGTGTGGCACCCCAAAACAATGAAAATAGTAACACCAAAGATCACTGATTCTAGGCCACCGTAACAGGCGTAATAATAATGAAAAAAGTTTGAATTATTGGGAGAATGATCAAAATGTGGCAGAGACATGAAATGAGCACTTGCTACAGGAAAAATAGTGTTGACAAGCTTGCTTGATATAGGATTGCCATAAATCTTCAATTTGTAAAAGAACATCTGCAAAATATAATAAAGTTCAATAAAACAAGATGTGCCTGTATATACTTGGGAGTGGAATTCCTGGGTTATAAGGCAGTTATGTGTTTAGCGTTTTTGAAGAACCATCAAACTATTTTCCATGGTGCCTATATTATTGTGCTTTCCTAACAGCAGTGTATGTAGTTCATAATTTCTCCACATCCTTGCAAACACTTATACTTTCATACATTGCATATGGAGTTTGTCAGGTCTCTTGGGTTTTATCTGGGTAGTTCCTCAGTTTTCTGTCTTCTTTGCGATAGTTTTGAAAATTGCTAGCCATTTATTTAACTAAATACCACTGTTTGATGATTACTTGTGATTAAAATCAGGTTGTGTGTTTTTGGCAAGTATATGTCAGAAGTGATACTGCATTGTTTTCATTGTATCTGAGATTAGTTGCCGCGTGATAATGTTGTTAGTGGACAGTGCTAACTTTGAAGCAGTTTTGTAAGGTTAAAGTGGTGTCTGTTAGATTTTTTTCAGTGTAAGGTAATTTTTCCCCTTTATAATTGATAGATATCATGTTAGAAGCAACTTGAAGACTGTAATGATATCTTGTTTATTACCATCATACTTTTACTCACTAATTTTAGCATCCATTAATGAATTTTGACTAAAACAGTTATTGTGACATTTCCTATTTGGTGATTTTGTGTCATTAATTTTTCATAATCTGATATTCTATACATAATATTGTAGAAACTTTATTTACTTAGAATCATGTAGTGATGAAATCGGAAGAGTCTTAAGTGATCATCTAGGGACTGCCCCGTTGGAAAATCATATTATGTTAACTATATTTTTGCTATGATAAGTTGAGGCAATGAATGAATGCTTAGAATCTTTTACCAAAATTTCACAGTATCATAACAATTAGATGGTATTTTATAGAAGTATCTGTGTACAATGGAGTAAAAAATTTAAAAAACTTAAATCTTTTACCTCAGTTAGCTTGAAAAGCACTGGTCTTTTTCTTTTCTTTTCTTTTCTTTTTTTAAAAACAGAGCCTCACTTTATTGCCCTTGGTAGAGTGCCATGGCGTCACAGCTCATAGCAACCTCCAACTCCTGGGCTTAGGCGATTCTTTTGCCTCAGCCTCTCAAGTAGCCGGGACTACAGGTGCCCGCCACAATGCCCATCTATTTTTTGTGGTTGTAGTTTGGCCAGGGCTAGGTTTGAACCTGCCACCCTCGGTATATGGTGCTGGCGCCCTACCCACTGAGCAATAGGCGCTGCCCCAAAAAGCACTGGTCTTAAAGAATACTCAAAACCTGAAATGCTTAGTAGATCTGTTGAATATGTATACATCATGGTGTTCAGAAATCACTACATTCTTTAGTTATATTATGAGCGTGGCACTGGGTTAAATGACAGACAAAAATTAGAAAAGGGAGGAAATAGTAAATAGTAAATACAGATGTGGGAAAAAATGGGAAGATAGGTGCAAGAAAGAGAAAATACTTTATGAATAGGCAATAATGCCTTAAGACACATCCACTAGCATTTCTGATATAGATTGCCCCTTTTATCTGTAGTTTTGTTTTCAGCCTTGTTAGTTTATCTGTATTAGGAATGATGTGGAGCACAGAGTTTTAAAAATAGTCCTTTTTTTAAAGTGAGGGCAACAGAAAGAATGTTAAATATTCTACATTTTATTTCCTTTACATTATCACATAGAGAGGGTACTAATTTTCAGAAGAGCTAAGAAATGGAAAAGAAAGTAAACCGATCAAAATAATTAGCACTTACAAAGAGGCAAATGAAGAAAAGAGAAGAGAGAAACTGATATGGGTATGATTGTTCAGTATATATTGGTTCTGTCAGTTTATCTAATTCCTGCCTAGTTGGTAAATTGCTTTTGAATCTCCAAGGTACTTATTATTATTATTATTGTTATTATTATTTAGGCCTTTGTAATAGATTCTTTTAATTTGATTATTGTTTTCTAGGAATACAGGAGTTTCCAGAAAATATTAAAAATTGTAAAGTTTTGACAATTGTGGAGGCCAGTGTAAACCCTATTTCCAAGTAAGTTCTTCTCAGTTGAATTATAAGTTACTTATGTGACTAAAACAATTATAAAACAAGTAGGAGACTATACATATTTTAATGGAAAATATAGTAAAACCTTCATAGTTGACCACATCCTTACATACTTTCACCACCTCCTTAAGTTGAACTAATTTTTGTAGACTGGACATGCACTACATGTACAAATCAGTACAGTAGGCCTAGTTTCTTAGGTTGACAGCCTCTGTATGTTCACCAGTTTGTTACATTCCCTTAGAGGGTCAACTTACAGAGGTTCTACTCTATCAGTATTAAGTCTATATAAAATTTCAATTTTGGAGTATAAAAGAAAGTTGTAGACAATCTTTCTATCCCAATATATCATAAACATAAAATTGAGATCCAAAAGAGATAATGTAGGTATTTTGCTCCAGATCTTACAGATAATGTCAGAGATGAGACTGGAATCCAGGTTTTCTCACTCAGTATTATTTTTACATGTCAGAATGTCTTTACCTTTGAATCAGTCATCTTCAAGCTTTTGAAAATTATAAAAGAAACCGAAAGGTTGAGAAGGTGAAACAACAAAAGGAAAAAACATGATTGGTTGCAACATACACCAAATGTTATGTTTTTTGATGGTAATAGCTATAAATAGAAAGTTTTCCTGGCACCAAACCTGTTAAATTTAAAAAATGGAATAGTGGAGCAAAAAGTGAAGAGAGGGAAGCATAGCTTATTATAGCTAAGTCAAAAGTTGAAACCAGCTTTTATGAAAAACACAATTCAAGTTGGGGGAGAGGGAATGAGAATAAGGAATTGGTAAACTCACCTAATGTGCACAATTAAAGGGTATATAGCATACTCTCTGGGTGTCTATCAAAAAAGAATTAGTAATGGCTAAAGGAAAGATAAGGGCTTAACTACAACTTGGACTTTGCCTGACAGACACAAACAATGTAACCTAATCGTTTGTACCCTCACATTAATCTGAAATTTAAAAAAAAGAGAGAAACCAGTTTGCACATGTTTTACTGTGCTGTTGTTGTTGTTTGAAACTCTGTCACTACACCTAGCATATAGTGACAACCTTAAACTCAAGGGAGCCTCTTGAGAGGCTGAGAATATAGGCATACTCTACTATGCCCAGCTAATTTTTCTTTCCTTTCCTTTCCTTTTCTTCCCTTCCCCTTCCCCTTTCCCCTTTCCCCTCTCCCCTCCCCCTCCCCTCCCCTCCCTTCCCCTCCCTTCCCTTCCCTCCCCTTCCCTTC
>CAUYON010066271.1:0-15702 GCA_963573935.1 Arctocebus calabarensis | reverse complement strand
AAACAAGGAGTTGGCTTTTTGAAAAATAAATAAAATATATAAGCCTTTGGCCAGACTAACTAGAAATAAAAAGGTAAAATCTCTAGTAACTTCAATCAGAAATGATAAAGGGGAAATAACAACTGATGCCACAGAAATACAAGAGATTATCTTTGAATACTACCAGAAACTTTATGCCCAGAAATTTGAGAATGTCGACGAAATGGATCAATATTTGGAATCACACCATCTCCCTAGACTTAGCCCAAATGAAATAGATGTCCTGAACAGACCAATTTATAGTGCTGAGATTAAAGAAACAATTAAAAAATCTCCCAACAAAAAAATTCCCTGGTCCGGATGGCCTCACACCAGAATTTTATCAAACTTTCAAAGAAGAACTTATTCCTATACTAAAGAAATTATTCCAAAAAATTGAGGAGGAAGGCATCTTCCCCAATACGTTCTATGAAGCAAACATCACTCTAATACCCAAACCAGGTAAAGACCCAACTAAAAAGGAGAACTTTAGACCAATTTCACTAATGAATATTGATGCAAAAATTCTCAACCAAGTCTTGGCCAATAGATTACAGCTTATCATCAAAAAAGTTGTACATCATGATCAATTAGGTTTCATCCCAGGGATGCAGGTTTGGTTTAATATTTGAAAATCCATCAACGTTATTCACTGTATCAACAAAAGCAGAAGCAAGGACTATATGATCCTCTCAATAGATGCAGAAAAAGCATTTGATAAAATCCAGCATTCCTTTCTAATAAGAACACTGTCTTAGCAGGGTACTGGTGAAACTTATTAAATGTAGAGTATCAATGTCTTTATATAGTGATCAAGAAAATGCCATGAAGGCTATCTGTAACAGTACGATGAAAACATTTCTGAATGTATATGAATCATGCCCTATGATTGCACCAACGTACAGAATTATGATTCAATAAAATTATATATAAAAAAAAAAGAATTTGCAGTGCAGTAACTGAACCCATGGGTATAAACAATATAACCTAGGAAGGATTCTGGAAGGAGCCACAGAAAACATCAACATTTAAAATAGGCTTGCCAAGAAAAAAAGTGAAAAGACAGGAGGAATGGCGAGAAGAACCAGGAATGTGCAGGGTCACAGAAAACTGCAGGATAAAGTTTCAAGGAGGGAATGGATTTGATCGCCGGTGAAGGCAGAAGCCACATTCTAGGGAGTGAATGGAGAAATGGAAAGGGCAGCAAACACATGTGGGCCACCCCTGCAAGAGTCTTGAATGAGAATGACTCGTTAACTGCAGGGTAGCTGGAAAGGGTACAGTGTAGAGGGAGTTAGGTATTTTTTTTTTTTCTATTTAAATATTCACCCACCATGAAATTCAATCCTTTAAAGTGTACAATTCAGCAACTTTTAGTATGGTATATTGACAAAGTTGTACAATCATAACCATTGTCTAATTCCGGAACATTTTTTCACCCCCCTCCCCCAAGAAATTCTGTGTCCATTAAACAGTCATTCCTCATTTTCCCCTCCTCCCAGTCCCTGGCAACCACTAATCTGTCTCTATGAATTTACCTATTCTGATACATTTCATATAAATGGAATATACACTGTGTGGGCTTTTGTGAGGCTTCTTTCACTTAGCATGTTTTCAAAGGCTCATCCATGTTGTAGCATGTAATAGAACTTCATTCTTTTTAATGGTGGAATACTATTTCATTGTATGGCTAAAACCTAATTTGTATGCATTCATCAATTGGTGGTCATTCGGTTGTTTCCATTTTCTGGCCTTGTCAATATGTTGCAGACTTGGTCCCAGTTCTCCTGAGTGTATATGCAGGAGTGGAATTTCTGGATCTCCACTTGTTTTTGTTGGGAGACGTGCTCTTGTTTACAGTCTAAGAGGGGGAAGCCTGTACAGAGAGGTGGGAGAGACAGAGGTATGGGGAGGAGGAGGGAGGCGCCAGAGCAGAGGAGGGCCACTTTCTTCAGCATCAATCTCTCTGATTGGCACAAACATAACGCCGCTGATCTCTGGCACTTGCTGTCCGCGGAGCGAATCCAGTGTGTGCATAAAGCACCCTTGGAGCGGTCGGAGCTGGGTCCCCGCCGTCTGACTCGTTTTCTGATGCAGTTCATAGTTTTGGAGTTTTCTCTGGTTACGGCCTGGCCCTTTCGGATTTGGTTTTCTCCGGTAGGTTCGTTTATAGGTGAATGAGGACGGTTCACCGTGTAGTATGAGTCTGAATTCTTGCTCTTTCACCCACCGCCAGGAACCAAGGCATAACCGCTACCCTACGCAATCAGCGCGCACGCTCCATTTCCCTGCCAAGGAGGGGGCGGAGAGTAGGCGGGGCTGGCAGCTTCGGGACCAGTCAGAAGCGAGCGCCCCTGCCCTCCTTGCCGGTGGACCGAGCTTGACCCCGGTGGTGGGCGGAGGAGGCGGAGCAAGCTGCGCGGCCGCGGAGGGGGCGGGGCCAGGCTCCTGGAGGCGGGGCCTTGGGCTGTCAGTCCCGCGCCCGCCGCCGCCGCCGCCGCCGCGGCTCCTTGCACGCTGCGGCTGAGGTGGTTGCCAGTGCAGCCGCCCGCCGCCCGCCGCCCCGGCATCCCGAGCCGCCTACCGCCATCGCGGCCTGGTGCGCAGGTAAGGCCGGCCGCGGCTGCCGAGCCATCGCGTACCCTCCTTGGGATCGGTCGGCCGCACGGGCGCCCTCTCCGGGCTGTGTCAGCGCGGCAGCTCCCTTTGCCGCCTGGGGGCGGTCCCGGGGGGTGGGACGAGAGTCCTCCCCATCCCCCCAGCACCTCCGAGCGCCACGCCTGTCGCCGGGTCTCGGGGCGGCCTGCTCATTCCCAGCGTGAGGAGCTGGTCCTGAGCCTCTCCACCAGGGCTGGTTACACAATCTCTAGAACTTTGGGCGGGGGTCCCCTTCCCAGTCCTGGCCCCACACCTGTCACCGCCACGCGCTTCCAGATAGAAGGCACACAGCGGGGACCGGGAAAGTTTCACTTTGTGGGTCTGGTTTGTTGACATCCGAGAGATGCGGGGAGATGACAGGCGGAACAGCGAGGATGCGCCTGGCAAGCAGAGTTCCCTTTGCCCTGGGGTGGCCCTGGTCCAGGTTTCTCTTCCAGAAGTTCTGCCGAGAGCCCTGCTTTGGGGCCAGAGGCTGCTGCAGGACACACGAGTCTCTCCGCTTCTACGTTAGCGAACCCTGGATTGCAGCAATCTAGGGACAACTCAATCTCTCCCTTTCCCCCCCTTTCTTAATATAGCACTGACGTTTAGACCAGGTAGGTGAATTTACTTAGCATTTTTCCTGACACCTTATATTTGTGAGATGCTCTGCCATCCCTAGTTAGTTAATTAACAAGGTGGGAAAGTAAAATAGATCCTGAAATGCATGGCTATTGCCTGTAGTCTTAACAACTCTAAGAACCAGTAAGAGCTTTCAGCTCTGGTTGCGTTGAGAGATGCTTTTGGCCAAGGTGCTGCGGGGAGAGCTATTTGATGTCTTCTGGCTGCCTTAGAAGGCTTTGGTAATAGTGGCAAGGCTTTCTCTGCTTCTCCCGGACTGCTTTTCTCTGCTATTTATTGAGAGTTTATAATCTATGGCGAGTTACTTGGTTTTTTTCACTTAAGCAGACGAGGAATGAGAAGTGTTGCCAATGAAGCAGTTGAGGAAAAACCCAAGGTTCAAATAAGTTTGGATACTTTGCTTTTCGAGGTTAACCTTCATGTCCAGAAAATCTCAGCTCTTCCTGTTCTCTCCCCATCTTCAGTAGGACTGTGTCCAACTGGGTTGGCCTTACTGGTTCCTCATTTAGTCTGAAGACCTCCTGCTACCTATGGTTTATTGTCCTGCCTAAGGACATCCTCTAAAAGTGGGACTAATTAGCACTTTCGTCTGTCCATTAAGCAATAGCGCCTGAAGGTTCTTATAGACAGGTGTTGTAGTGTTGACTCTTTGATACTATCTGATTAATTTTAAGAATGTTTCTATAATAATATTTTTATTAGCATGCCAGTTCTTTAATGCCAGTACTTTTGGTATAGAAGCAGAAATTATTAGAAATATTATCATAGAAAAACAATTCTGTAATAGATTTGCAACCTACTTGGATGCTTATTGCTAGAGCAGTGGTTCTTAACCTTCCTAATGCTGGAACCCTTTAATACAGTTCCTGTGTGCTAGAGGTTGTTAAGGTGCCTTTAAAGCATTTTTATTCATTGGTGAAGTCAGTGTTACAACGCTTTTGATCTATGAGGTCTTTGCAATCATTCCTCCCTGTAGTAATAGTTTCAGTCACTGTGTCCTTAAATATTTTTTTTCACTGATACTTTATTAGTTTTCTCCCATACTGATTTCTTTTTAGGCAAGGTTCAGAGCTAACGAGATTTAGTTTTGATTTGCTAGCCTGCATTTCAAAAAGGAGATATTTCTTGTATGGCAGGAGGTTATATTAGAGACAGGATGATGCTGATGATAGCAAATTTTATTAGCATAGTACTGTTTTGAGTGCTTTGCAGATACTATCTAATTCTCAGTTCTTTCTACATATAAGTAATGCTATTATTACCCCATGTTTCAGATGGTAAAACTGAGGCCAAGTTGCTGATCTCAGGTCACACAGTTAAGTAAATGACAGCCAGATTCTCACCTTGCCTGAGTTCAAAGCGCACAATCCTGCCTCTGTAGATTATTCTTTCAACAAACAGTTATTTCTATCTGCTATCTGCATAACATTATATTCCACACCATAGGAAGAAAAGCACTTTACAGTGTAAAAGCACACATTGGTTTAGGAATTCTTGTTCTGCTCTTAACACTGCCACAAGCTGATTCATGATTTTGAATGAGAAGCCTGATAATCCCTACCTATCATTTCCTCATTTGTGGAATACCAACAGTTGAAGCAGATGAAATAACTAGATTTACCACCCTAGGGAGGTAGAGAGACACTCTTAAGTCCACACATATAAGAATGAAATATCTTTCTCTTTAAGGCACAGTGTAAGATCAAGTGTCAAATGTGTGTGTATGTGTCCTGGAAAAGGACCGGGAGGATGTACACTCTACTGCCCCCAGTGGTTACTCTGGGAGGGCAATGGCTGAGAGATTTTACCTTAAAGACTTCAGTATTATTTTGTTTTGTTGCTTCAAGCATTATTACTTTTGTAATTAAAAAAAAGATAACTAGGAAAGAAATCATCCTATGGAAGTGAGTTAACTATGTGCAGAACCATGTGAGGAACATTTTGGTGGGGACCAGTCTGCATTACTTTGCAGAAGCCTTAAGGTCAGATAATGGTAGGAACTACATGGATGACCAAAGAATTCCCGGAAGCATAGCAAATCAGGGTTGAAAGGAAAGTTTTCCTTTTCTTTTTTTTTTTAGGCCACAGTGTCACTCTGTCACCATGGGTAGAGTGCCATGGCATCATCATAGCTCATAGCAGCCTCAAACTCCTGGGTTCAAGCAATCTTCCTACCTCAGCCTCCTGAGTAGCTGAGACTGCAGGTGCCCACTGCAATGCCCAGTTATTTTTTTCTATTTTTAATAGTGACAGCGTCTTGGTCTTGCCTAGGCTGATCTTGAACTCCTGAGCTTAAGGGATCTTCCTGCCTCAGCCTCCCAAAATGCTAGAATTACAGGTATGAACCACAGGAGTGTAGTTGGAAAGGAAACTTTAGAAGTTATTTAGTTTAACTCCTTCTTCCCCTATCTCCTTCAGTGGGCAAGTCCTCCCGTATCACTTAGTGTTCTTTTTGGTCCCATGTGGACACCTCTAGGGTCAAACATTTGATGTGCTTCAACAAACTTCACCAAAGGAGACAGGATTGTGTCTGGTGGTAGGGAATGGAAAACCACCAAAGGATTCTGGGTTGATCTAGCTCATGCTCTTGTAAGACTATCCATTGTCAATGTGAAACCTGGATTAGAGAGGAAATGTTAGACCAGGGAGACCAGTTAGGAGGCCATGGCCAGAATACAGGATGAGTTGACTCAGGCTGAGACAGGTGGTGGCATGAAATAGGTCCAGGAAGGAAAAGACCTCTGCAGACATAATCCTTCTTCCACCTCCCCACCCAAAGACTGCCTGCCCACAAATAACAGAGAGAGGTTTCAAGTCAGTAACTCCTGGGGGTTGTGGAAGGGCAGAGACTTGGGGAGCCACTGGCTGGAGCTGGGAAGTTCAGAGGGGTGGGGAGAAAGTTTTGTATGTGTATTCCCTAAAGCTATATAATAAATGTGGGTAATAGAAGGTCTCTGCAGGCTGGAAGAAAGATTCTTTCTTCTTAAGAAGGGAGTGAACCATTTAAATATAGTGGGAAACTCCCTCTGCCTAATGAAGAGAAAGAACGATATTTCCCCATGGGTGTTGCAGCCTCTGACACTGGCTCCTTTAAACTCCTATTGTGCTCTTGGTCAAGTTGAGAATCTGGTATTCTTCTTGCCTCAGACATGAAGGAGGTGGCAGCGAGATGAGAGCCTGCACTAGAGCATCTTTCCAACTCCAAATCTTACAGGTGGAATTATAACCGGGAGCTCTATAAAGGGAGCATTTGAGTGTGGAAGGATGTTGTGTTCACGTGGTTACACAGAGATGGGGGTCCCAGTGTTACTCTTTGCAGTTGGACCTGAAAGACATTTGTGATGTCTTCTAATTTTTTTGGAAATGATCTTTTAGGGGATTCTGTTCTCCAGTGATACTTAACTGTGTACCAGACAGCCAGTGCATGTCAGAGAGAGGGCTGAGAAAGTCATTGGAAGTCTTTTCTTTCCAATGTAAATGGAAATACAGATAGCACTCAAAGAAGGCTTAGGGCAAAATGCTTTGATTACCACATTGATTGGAAAATAGGATAATTTGGAGGAAACAAATAAGATTTATACAGGAGACCACAAAGACAGAAAAAACATAGTTGAGCATGTTATAAATTCACTTTTCTCTTGTTACTTTATGTGTTTCTGGCTTAATAGGCAATGTTTCTTAAATATTTATGCTTACAGATTTAGACATTGAAATATGTAGTCTAGTATTTATGTGGAAAAAGCTGTATAATCTTTTTCTTTTCTGTCAGGACAATATTGGTTTTTGATTTTTCAGTATCTTTCAGACTAGCTATTCTCAGCCAGGTGATTTTTGGCCTCCCAGGAACACCTGTGAATGCCAGGTTATCATAACTTGAGGTTGAGGTATGTGCTGTTGGCTTCTAGTGGGTAGAGACTAGGGATGATGCTGGCTGTGCCATAATCACAGGACAGCCCCCATAACAAAGAATTATTTAGTTTCAAAACTTAACAGTGTTGAAATTGGAAAACTCCACTTCAGGCAGTTAAAAAAATATTCTTATTAGAAACAAATTGAGGTTAAAGGAAAGAAGAGGAAGAACATATAAAATGATCCTTGATACCTACAAAGTAATAACTATACCCTCACATTTGACATCCAGGAAGGAGAAACAACAAGCCACTGGGCTTTGTCTGCTACCCAGGAGCTATTTGAATAACTGGATTGCTCAACACAGTAGCTTGGAACAGGAAGTAGAGGTCCTTGCAGTGGGAAAAGGCAGTAGGGTAATTTGTTTAGGCAAAAGGTTTTTAGGCCAAGAAGAGAAGTTGGGTCCTGCTAGAATAATTTTTAAAAGTTTTAGGGAATTTTCTAAAGGTTATTTTGTTGAGGATTTTGAGTAGTACTTATGAGATATAATCTCCAGTCTGGGGCATATGAACCTTTGGCTGTTGATGTGAAAGCCTGAGCACTTTCCAGATTTTTCTGTGTCCAGACATACAGGCGAGAATAAAGAACACTTGGTTTTGTTTTGAGGTTGTATCTGTGTTTTCCCCCTACTTCCCTTTGGGAACTTTTTTATTGCGGGAAATTTTAAACATATTCCAAAATTGAGAACATAGTAGTTTGCTGAATATCTTCGTACCCAATGCCCATCCTCAGTGATTGTTAACTCCTGGCTGATGTTGATTTATATCCCATCTTTGACACACCCCCACATTTTTATTTATATTTATTTATTTATGTATTTTTATTAAGTCATAAACATATAGATCATGTATACATTAATGCTTTTATGGGGTACAATGTGCTAATTTTATATACATAAAACTAGTTAATATAGATGTCACCTCATTTACTTATTATTGTGTTGTTTATACTCTATACTTAATAGATTGACATGTACCCCTGCAGTATGAGCCATAGGAATGGTTCCACAGTTTACCCTCCTTCAATCAAATCTTCCCCCTTCCCATCCTTTTCCCTTCTCTCCTTCATCCTGGGCTATCGTTGTGATTTATCTTTCATATGAAAGTGTGAGTGATTATAAATTGGTTTCATAATAGTACTGTGTACATTGGATATTTTTTTCCATTCTTGAGATACTTTACTAGGAAGAATATTTTCCAGCTCCATCCATGTAAATGTAAAAGAGATAAAAGGTGCATAATATTCCATGGTGTACATATGCCACAATTTGTTAATCCATTCATGGGTTGATGGGCACTTGGGCTTCTTCCATATGAATTGAGCTGCAGTGAACAATGTGGTGCAAATATCGTTGTTGTGAAGTGATTTTTGGTGTTTGGGATGTACTCCTAGTAGAGGAATTGCAGGGTCAAATGGCGGGTCTACTTTTAGATCCCTGAGTATTCTCCAAACTTCTTTCCAAAAGGAACGTATTAGCTTGCATTCCCACCAGCAGTGAAGAAGTGTTCCCTTTTCTCCACACCCATGCCAACATCGGTAGTTTTGGGATCTTGTTATGTGGGCTACACTTATTGGAGTTAGACGATATCTCAAAGTGGTTTTTATTTACATTTCTCTGATGATTAAAGATGATGAACATTTTTTCATGTGTCTGTAGGCCATGTTCTTGTTTTCTTCAGAGAAGGTTCTGTACAAGTCACTTGCCCACAATGAAATGGGATCACTTATTCTTTCCTTATTGATAAGTTTGAGTTCTCTGTGGATTCTGGTTATCAGACAACCTTTGTCAGAAACATAACCTGCAAATATCCTCTCCCATTCTGAGGGCTGTCTGGTTACTTTGCTTACTGTGCAGAAGCTTTTTAGTTAGATTAGATCCCAGTAATGTATTTTTGGTGTTGCTTCAATTGCCTGGGGGGTCCTTCTCAAAGTTTTCTCCCAGGCCAATTTCTTCAAGTGTTTCCTCTGCACTCTCTCTAAGAATCTTTATAGTTTCATGTCTTAAGTTTATATCTTTTATCCGGTGAGAGTCAATTTTTGTTAATGGTGAGAGGTGTGGGTCCAGTTTCCATCTTCTACAAGTTGCCAGCCAATTCACCAAATTCATATTGGTCACTTACCTACCAGGAAAAGCTTGGCAATGAAGGAAGTGGGTGGTTTTCCAGTGTGTGGGGCTCCCTGGAGGAAAACTGGTGATGGATATGCATGATTAGAAGAGCCATGATGGCCTGAGAAATAAGGACAGGCCCAGGCAAGTCTGGGATGGGGGAGCTCAGCTCTTTTCAGTGGGAAAGTACAAGTAAGCAGAGGGCCCTTCCTTCCTTCCTTCCTTCCTTCCTTCCTTCCTTCCTTCCTTCCTTCCTTCCTTCCTTCCTTCCTTCCTTCTTTATGTGACAGTCTCACTTTGTCATCCTCAGTAGAGTGCTGTGGTGCCATAGCTCACAGCAACCTCAAATTCATGGGCTTAAGAATTTTCTTGCCTCATCCTCTCAAGTAGTTGGGACAACAGGCACCTACCACAATGTCTGGGTATTTTTTTTAGAGATGGGGTCTCACTCTTGCTCAGGCTGGTCTTGAACTCAAGCAATCTACCTCAGCCTCTCAGAATGCTAGGATTACAGGCATGAGTCACTGAGCAGGCTCATTTTTTTTTTAACCACCTGTGTGAGGAAGAAGCCTACTTAAGAGTTTTCTGCTGGTAGAAATGTGTTTCTGGTATTCACCTTAGAGGGTTCTTTCATTTCTGGAGGGGGTATGGCTTACATGTTTCCTTTTGGGATGACTTGTTGCCTGTTTCATGATCTTCTAGGTGTGCACTGTGTGGTGTAAAGCCATACATTCCTTGTGGCCTCTGTCTCAGACTCAATGGCTTTTCACAGTGTGAGTCCTTCTCAGGAAGCTCAGAGCAGGGTTAGATGGGAGAGAGAGGCAGTGTTTCCAGTGGTTGTGAAATGCCCTCTTGAAGCAGTTGTTCCCTGCATTTGTTAGGAGATGGAGGAATCTCCCAGTGCAGCTACTGGGGGAGATAGCACTGTATTTACATTTTGCAGATAGAACTTTCTTTTCCTGGTTCTCCCTGAACTACAGGATTAAGTTTTTTAGGCCTTTGGAGAATTGGCATGCCTTTACTTGATTCAATGTCATGTTCTAAAATGCATACCAAAAATGGCTTCAGGAGTTGAGAGAGTTCTTGAATAATCAGATAATTCATGCCTATGAATTTTAATTAATACTGGTTTCTACAACTTGATATTCTGGACTAGGTTCCTAGGCAACTACATTGGTGTGAGGACGAGGATCCTTGATAATCTGTATTTCCCATCCTTATTTTATTTCTTAAATGCATTTTTATCTTCTCCTTATTCCACAAAGCGATGAGGGTGGTATTAGGTTATCATGAACATGTTATTTCACAGTTGTGGGTTTTTAAGTATCATGCCTTTTTTCTGGTGAGGGCAGCTCCTCATCCGTTAATAGTAGTTTTATCTACTCTGTGCCTCTATTGTGTGCCAGCCCTTTTTCTTACATTAATTCTATTCCCAAGAACCTTTCTAGGTATGAATTAGTATTCCCATTTTACAGATGAAGAAACTGAGGTTTGGAGATTTTAAGAAAGGCTGGGAGGTAGTACCGGGTTTTAAACTGGATCCAAAGCCCAAATGTTTCCAGTCACTCATGGTTAAAAGTTTTTGGAAACTTTTACCAGGATTTGGTAGGGAAGATAGGGGCAGGTATTGTGGAAAGGGATTGAGAATTCTGGTTACTCAATATAATCTTCACACTGAATCCCCTAGGAAACATTGCATTTGAGTGTGATAAATTACTTGTGTCCTATTTTTGAGCTGACAGTATAAAACAGAAGTTGCACACTGGTAGCTCTGAGCCAGATTTTGTCAGCAGATGTATATTATCTGGTCTGCGTAGTATTTTCTTTTTAAAAAATTGGATTACTTGTTATCATTTAAAAAGTAGGAGATTTCACATTAAGAAATGAGTTTCTGGCTTCTCCTAGTCTATCAGAAGATCTGGCAACACTGGCCTCACATTTCCCTTGGCAATAGGTACTTACTCAGCTGCCTGTTTGGACAAAGGGAGGACTCCTGAATTTGCCATATTCCCCACCGTTCCCTCTTCACCCATTTATATCACCTGCCAGGACTTGAGGCATTTAAGTTAGAGGCTCCCTAGCAGAATTTACATACATTCTGTCTGTCAATGTCAAGAATGTATTAGCGAAGGCTTGGTTTGTAGGTAAATTCAAGATCCTTAGCTCCCTTGTAGTAAGCCTGGAGAGGGCAATTGTGTGATCAGACATGCTCATGTTCCCTCCCCCGAGCTGCAGCATGGCTAATTGGAATCCGAATGGGTTTTTGGACTAAGGAAGACCAATCCAATGTGGGATTTGGATACTGAATCTGTGAGCTGAGGAGCCTCGGGTAGGAAGAATTTATAGACTCAGACTGAAATTTATAGACTCAGAATTTATAGACTCACCCTTTTCAAGGGTGACCTTGAAAAGGTAGAATAGTGAGTGAAGAATCTGGATGGCAAGGAAATGAGAGACCATGTGACAGCAGAGGAGCTGCCTAGTCTCTACTTTTACTGTACTTCCTGCAATTGGGTTCCTCTGTGTCTACAGCATTCATTCAGTGATATATATTGAGTACTTACTAATAATGCAATGCCATGCACTGTTCTGGATGCTTATGATGCTATCAGTGAACAAAATCAAAGCGTCTATTCTTCTAGAACTTATATTTTAGTGGAAGAAAACAGACAACTCCATATAAAGAAAAGCAAATAAAAATTAACTATGCATATAAAATATGGTATTAAGTGCCAGGAAAAACAATAAATCTGGGTAAGGAGACAGGAGGTGGATATATGGGTATGTTATGTTAGAGATGTTTCTCAAGGAAGACCTCTGGGGGAAGTGATATTTGATCAGAGACATCAATGAAGTGAGAAGAAATGAGTCATGAAGAAAACTAGAGGTAGAGCATTCCTGATGGAGGGCCTAGCAAGTGCAAAAGCCCTGAGGTTGGAGTATGCTTGACCTGTGTGAAGAACAACAAGGAGGATTTTGTGGCGGGCATTCGACAAATAATGAGAGAGGAGGAGGTGGAGGGAATGTAGGGCCTCGCACCTATATTAAAGACTAGATTTTATTTTAAGTGAGATGAGAAGCTTTTGGCAGATTTTGAGTACAGGTGACATGATTTAGCTTATGTCTTAAAAACCATAAATGCTGTACAGAGAATAGATTGTAAGGCAGCTAAGATGAATGCAAGAAGACTAATTAAGATGCCATGCGATAGTCTAGACAAAATGTGATGGTAGCTTGGACTGGGATAGAGATGGAGGGAGCAAGAAGAGGGAAAGTTCTGAATATATTTTGGAGGTAGAAATTATAGGACTTGCTGATGTACTTGGGTATTGGATATGAAAGAAAGAGAGCATCAAGATTATTTGAGCCTTTGTATATAAACATTATGTGTATAAAATGCATTAGGTGGCATTTCCACCTGTTTTCTTTGAAAGTATTCAAAGGCGATGAGGAAGATGAAAACACACATGCACACACTCACACACACATACATACACCCTTGTAAACCCTATTTACAGCAAAAATAGGAGATTGTTTAATCTGTAGATGTCAAAATATGTGTAAAGTCTTGTCCTGAGATCAGGTAGAAGCCATTGAGGAAGTGAAAGGAAGCAGCACAAAGATAAAATACAAAACTGAAGCTTAAAAATTTACTGGTTTACCATTATACAGTACATTAGAGAAAATCCAAAAGAGATTAGAGAGTTAGATGGTAAGACAGAAGAAATTATCCAGATGCTGCACAAGGAGAAAAAAACCCCCAGAAAATATAAAAGAGAGGTTAGCACACAAAGAGGACAGAGTGAGGAGATCTAACATGTGTTTAAAATTGCAAAGGAGAGGAGAGAGAGAATGGGTCAGAAGCACCTATTCAAGGAATTAATGATTGAGATTTTTTCAGAATTGATAAAGTTTATTAGGTTAAAAATTCATAATTCATAACAGAGTACTGAAGGTAAAGAGAAAATCATAAAAGCAACTGAAAAAAAGAGATATATTACCTTGGAAAGAGTATTTTACATACTTCTCAACACCAACAATGGACTCCAGAGGACAATAGGATAATAATCTGTAACTGAAATAGCTGACAACTACCTTTCAAGAATAATGGCAAGATAAGAAGAGTTTCATATAAATAAGAACATGGAGTTTACCACATTCAAGTAAGGCAATCTTAATTGATACACTTTAGGTTAGAAGGAAAGTGATTCCAGATGGGAAATGCAAGCTTTTATAAATAGGTCAATAGACATGTAAATATAGATGAAAAATGAAGTATGAAATAAAATTTCAATATCTCTTGGGCAATATTTAGAATTAAAAGTAAGAAAATAATAGCATGTAAGTTAAAAAAGGGAATAAAAGGAATCAGGAGGACCCTGGAAGGAGAGCAAAGATAATGTTTATCCCAAGGCTGATAAGTCAAAAACGAATGTTGTAATTTGTAAAATAACCACAAAAAGAGTAGAAGCACAGTATTTAACATCACAGCTAGTTGAGGAAGACTCATCTATAAGATAAGGCTATAGAAAGAGTGAACATAAAAGGATGGAAAAATTTATACTTTCAAATAATAAGCAAAATATCAGATAAAGTAGAGATTATGGTTAAAAGCATTACTAGTAATAAAAAGTTCTTCACACTAGGAAAATATTACAGTTTGAAATTTTTATGCACCTAACAGCTGCATAGAAAAATGACAGAACTACAAAGAAGCATAGAAATGTTTATGATCATATCTATTTTAAATGAGAATAGCTAAGATATTTTAAAGAAGAAAAACTACCTCTGAGGACTTGCTCTATAGATACCATGTCTTATTATAAAGCTATTGAAATCATAGCATAGTATTAATTCAAAGATAAATGAATAGTCCAACAGAACAAAATAGAAATCCCAGAACACTCCTTTGCATTAATTGACTCTAGATATATTGCAATGGAGGCATTAGAGATAAAGGGTAAACTTTCCAAAACATGATACCAGGACCATTATCATGGATATGATACGAAAAAAATGAAATTTGACTATCACTTGACACAATGCATAAAAATCTATTTCAAGAGAATTAAAAACCTTAACTATGAGATTTTATGGGTGGCCGAGTAACAGCTTCCTTGCAACTGGGCACCGTGAGACTGGGGAGAGAAGACTTCAGGCATCTCTGGCTGGCGGGATCTGCCCAGAAACATCCCTTTGCAGACACAGGAAGACAGTGTGAGACTTCTGGACCTCTAAGGAAGACAAAAGCAGTGGAGAACTGGCAAGTGATTGTGAGTATTCCTTCGGTCTAATCCTGCTGGCAACTGTAAGTAGAGCAGCAGTGAGATTGCAAACTGGAAAGGCCTTACTTGTGAGCTATTTAGGGTTTTTTTGGACTTGGCACTCAGTTAAACTAACTTGGGAGAACTTGGGCAAGACTGCGGAGGTCTTTGAGTATTGTTTAGGGCCCCAGATTGACCCACCGAGCCAGATGGAGCTACCAGTATTTGGTTGTGAGCTCTGTAGAGCCATTGTGAGAGAACTGCAGAACAAGCATCAGGCAGAAGCGAGTAATCTAGTGACTGTGCAGACTAAAGGCGGGGACAGAGACACCTTGCAGCCTTAGCCCTCAGGGGCATAGAGTGAGACTGGTTTTGGCACACTGGGTAAGTGGATAGCCACTTGAGGAGTGATCCCAGTGACAAGTGCTTTCCTGGGAAAGCTTCTGCTTAGCCCAGGTTAGAAATTTAAAGTTCCTTCTAAGCGGGCTGAGGAGGATTTAGGCTCTCCACCCTGTGGGGTTTGAGAAATCATTAGAGGCCTTCAGTCTCCACTTCATACAGCTGTATCAGCATTGTGATTAACGTATCATACCCCAGAAGATCACTTGTTGCCCAGACAATATTCAGCAAGATATATGTACTGCTTTGTTTTTGGTTTTGTTTTGTCTTGTGTTGTTTTGTTGTGTTCTTTTTTTGTTTTTAATTTCAACATTTTCTCTATGGATTTTTCTTTTCTTTTTTTTCCTTTCTTTTATTTCTTCATTTTTTCTAGTTTAAATATAATTTTCCATTCTTGCCTTTTCAACAATTAGAACTTCATTTTTGCTAGTGTTTCTATCCCTATTATTTGGTCCCCCCCTCAATTTTTTTTTTTCATGATGTGCTTTTAATGAAATGCAAAGGAGGGAAAAAGGGAAAAATCAGTGTTCAGAACCAAATGTGCTGACCCAAGGCAGTGTATTAATTTCCTCAGACTGCCAACATTTAAAGCCTACAAACTAGGGGGTTTCCAACAACAGAAATTTCTCTTTCACACTTGTGGAAGCCAGAAATTCAAGATCAAGGTATCTGCAGGGTTAGGGCCTTTGGAGACTCTGAGGGAGAACACTTTCCATGTCTTCCTCA
>CAUYON010066270.1:0-34276 GCA_963573935.1 Arctocebus calabarensis | reverse complement strand
TTTCAAGAAAGTCCAGCCTGAGATTCCTTATAAAAGGTTCCAGCAAAGCCAATTTTGAAGGAAAAAAGAGCCTAGATGGCTAATAATTAATTATTCTTACTGCACTTTATACAAATAATCAGACCCAGTATACTGAAGGTATAGTTTATTTTGGCAAGTAAGTTAGTTCTGCTATACTTTGTCTTTAGTGAAGAGAGAAATTGGAGACAGAAAAATGATTGAAAGAGAAAAGAGACTATAGCCCACCTGTATTAAATCTCAGCCTTGTCTGTACTGTCAATTCAGGTACAGACAAGGCTGGGAGACCTAACTGTTTTACTAAATTACCCCATTAAATGAGACTAAGAGACTGGCCAAAGAGTATAGAATTATATACAGTAACTATATTTACTCTGAAGCCTTAAGACTCAACAAAGGTAGCATGTTGACTACACTGGAAAAATTTTTGCAGTATTAGATGTTATCTACTGTGTCTATATAGATACCTTAGGAGAAATTAAAACCTAAAATGAGAATTTCCCAGTAAATGATGTAGCTGTAACACTGCATCCTACCATGCCTAATACATATACTCTGCTGAGTCTGCTACCAACAGAAGCCAAGTGGCCCACTTGCCTGGACTTAAAAGATGCCTTTTTCTGTATAAGGCTGGCTCTGGAAAACCAGAGGCTGTTTGCTTTCCAGTGGGAGAGATCAGACATGGAAACTTCGATCCAGTACACATGGACCACAGGAGTATATGACACAGGGGTTGAAAACACCCATGATTTTTGGAGAAGCACTGGCTTGTGACCTCCAGAAATTCCCAGCTGAGAAATTAGAATGTGTGCTGCTCCAATATGTCCATGACTTCCTTTTAGGGTGCCCTACACAGGAGGGTTGCGCCTGAGGCACGTACTGTCTTTTATGACATCTAGAGGTATGTGGCTATAAGGTGTCTAAACGAAAGGCTCAGACTTGCCAGTGGCAAGCACGTTATCTAGGATTTACCATCCAGCAGTGGGAGAGATATCTAGGCATGAAATGGAGGCAGGTCATTAATTGCCTCCCTATCTCTAGGTGCCAAAAACAGGTTTGGGAGTTTTTAGCAGCAGTCAGCTTTTGTTGTCTTTGGATCCCCAACTTTAACGTCTTGGCTAAGCCCTTGTATGAGGCAGCTAAAGGAGAGGAAGGAGAGTCCTTAGAATGGGGAGGAGAACAGGAACATGCCTTTTCCCAGCTAAAAATGAGACTGTTAATGCACCTGCATTGAGGCTACCAGACTTGGCCAAACCCTTCACACTATATATCTCAGTGAGAGGAAAGATGTCTGTAGGTGTGTTAACCCAGATGGTTGAGTCCTGGCCAAGGCCTGTAGCTTACCTCTCCAAGCAGTTGGATGGACTGGCAAAAGAATGGCCACCATGCTTCTGGGCTGTAGCTGCTATTGCTGTCCTTGTGCAAGAAGCCGAAAAGCTGACTCTAGGGCAGGATCTCAAAGTGAAAGTACCCCACTCTGTGGTCACTTTAATGGACACTAAAGGACATTTTTGGCTCTCTAATGTAAGAACACCCTGAACTAAGCCATGCTCCTTCCAGTCAGTGGAAGAGGACTGAGCATGACTGTACGGGAGTTATAGATAATGTGAATTCTAGCAGACCTGACTTGCATGACCAGCCTTGGACAGATGCAGACTGGGACTTGTATGTAGATGGAAGCAGTTACGTGACAGCTCAAGGTGAGTGGCAGGCTGGATATGCAGTGATCACCTTAACAGAGACTGTGGAGGCTAAGCCCCTACCCCAAGGAACACTGGGTCAGAAGGCTGAGTTAATTTCCTTGACCTGAGCCTTATAATTAAGCCAAGAAAAAATGTGAATGCTTTTCTGACTCTCCAAGTACTCAAGGCATTGTACAAGGAGAAGGGACTATTAAATTCTAGGGGAAAGGACATTAAGGATCAGCAAGAGAAACTTCAGTTACTAGAGGCAGTATGGAACCCCCGGAAGGTGGTAGTGATGCACTGTCATGGACATTAAGGAGATGCTTCCACCATCACTAAAGGGAACACTAGGGTCGGTACCCAGGCAAAAAGGGCTGCATCCAAACCATACCAGGTGTCACAAGTTGCTCCCCTCATCCCATGGGTTCTGGAGATCACCCCATCTACTCCCGGGAGGAGAAGGAATGATTGGTAGCAGAGGGAAGCCAGGAAGCAGAAGGAGGATAGATAAAGATGCCAAATGGACAAGTAGCAGTCCCCCAGGTTCTAGGGCCCACTGTGGCGACAGGAGTTTTTGATGAAGTTGCTGGGCCAGTATTTCTACATCTCCCACCTGGCAGCCCTGGCCAAAACTATCAGTCTATAGTGTGACACCTACAGCCAGTTCGATGTGCGCCAAGGACTGGTGGTATTCCCAGGAATCCAGTCGTATGGAGCAATGCCCTTCGAGGACTTCCAGGTAGACTTTACTGAAATGTCCAGGTTTAGAGAGAACAAGTACTTGCTGGTGATGGTCTATCAGACTTGGAAGAGATAAAAGCCTTCCCACCAGGATAAAAGGACTCCTGAAGTAGTAAAAGTATTGCCCAGAGAAATCATCCCGTGGTTTAAGTTACCACTCTGATTTAAACTTGGCAATAGGCTAGCCTTCATAACAGAACTAGTGCAAATAATAAGCTAAAGCTTTGAATAACTTATAGGTCTTTAAGTTTAGACAGAGTAAAGTGCCATAAGGCACAGAGTAAAGGACCATAAGAGCAGAAATTGGTAAACTCTGCCATAAGAGCAGGAAATTGGTAAATTGCAGGTCCTCTGCAATTTAGCAAAAACTCCTAAAAGAACAGGGAAAGACTGAACTAAATAGACAAAAATCCTAGAAAGAATAGCAAGGAAAATCTCCACTGGGTTAATTAACCATGTTCTGTTTAGTCTTTTGTGTGTGTACATCCTTTCTCTCTGGAGGATCAAGGAGACCAAGTCTAGGTCTAGAATCAGAAACTGGTCCCCTTTAGACCAAGGTAGAAAGGACTTTCCACCATCATCCTGACCATACACATAGGAGTGAAGGTGGAAGGAATTCTCACCTGGAGTCATCACAGCTGGCTGAATAGGACTTCATTGCCCCTTGGAAGTAAAGGTAACTTTTAAGACAATCAACATGCCCTGCTCCAGCCACATACTGAAAGCTGACTGGTCAATGCACAGCTGAAGCCTGAGAAAACTCCTCGAGGGACTTGTCTTAATTAGACTTTTGGACTTTGGAAAAAGGGGAAAATGTCACAGGGGAAAGTAAAAACTCATATGTATATTAGCCCACTACCACGGTACTACTAAGGTCTGAGTAGAGAACCCAAGAAAAGTCACAGCCCCTAAGACCTCAGTGGTAAAAAGTAATTAAGACCCCCAAATTAAAATATATTGGAATCTCAAAAGGGGGGAATGAAAGAGGATACCTGAGAAGGGTGAGGTCTGGGAGAACATGTCTTCTCAAGGAGACCACAAGGATACACTTGCAGAGTCCTCTCCCGTGGTGACTCAGCCCTTAGGAATTGGTAAACCTAACTTTCTGGAACTTGGAAATTTCCGAGTTCTGTGAAATCCTGTAGTTCTGTAGGGGCTGGACAAGCATCTCCCGCTTGATTCAAACTGGTCAATAAGAAGGGTACCTGTGGGGTGGAACTTTTTGACTGTCGATAAAAGGGGAAAGACCAAGCCAGTCGGGGAGCATGTCCATTTGGAATTCTTCTTTGCCATAAGCTCCCTATTGGTGAATAAAGCCCTTCCTCTTATAAAGGTGGTGTTTGGGTGCTCATTTTCTCCACTGGGCCTCGCCTTCCTGCAACAGGATCATATGGAAAATCTATTTTGAGTTCTTTGAGGATTCTCCATACTTCTTTCCAAAGAGACTGTATGAGTTTGCAATCCCACCAACACTATAAAATTGTTCCCTTCTCTCACAACTGTGCCAGAATCTGCAGCTTTGGGACTTGGTGATGTGGGCTGTTCTCACTAGGGTCAGGTGATATCTTAGGGTGATTTTGATTTGCATTTCTCTGACAATGAGGCATGAGGAACACTTTTTTATGTTTGTTGGCCATTTGTCTGTCTTCTTTGGAGAAAGTTCTGTTCATGTCTCTTGTCCAGTGATAAATAAGATTTTTTGCTATTTTCTTGTTGTCTAGGTGTTAACCCTTTGTCAGATTAGTAGCAAGCAAACACCTTTTCTTATTCTGAATTCTTCATTTTGTATGAAACCAGAAAAAAAAACCATATAGCCAAGGAAATTCTTAGTAATAAGAACAAATCTGGGGCATCACTCTATCAGACTTCAGGTTATACTACAAGTCCACAGTGATCAAAATAGCATGTACTGGCAAAAAGTAGAGAGCTAGATCTATCAAACAGAATAAAAAACTTACGAGATAACATCAGCCTCTTACCACCATCTTATCTTCCATAAACCAAAGAAAAGCATACACTGGGGAAAAGAATCCCTATTGAACAAATGGTGATGGGAGAACTGGATAACCACATGTAAAAGACTGAAATTGGACCAGCACCTCTTACCACTTAGAAAAATTGATTCACAGTGGATAAAAGATTTAAATCTAAGATACAAAATGATAAAAATCCTACAAGGGAAAACTCTTCATGATATCAGCCTGGGGAAAGATTTTATGAAGAAGATTCCAAAAGCAATGGCAACAACAATAAAAATAAATAAATGGGACTTAAGGTGAAAAGCTCTGGCACAGCAAAGGACAGTTAAAACAGTTAAACAGTTAAAACTACGGCCACTTTGGAAAACAGTTCAACAGTTTCATATGAACTAAGTTTACAACTACCACATGACCCAGCAACTGTACTCTTGGGCATTAATCTCGCAAAAATGAAATTACATTCTTCACAAATGCCCATAGCAATATTGTTACACTGTAAAAGTAGAATCAGCCCAGGTGTTCTTCTGCAAGTGAATAAAGTAGTACCAGGGAATACTGCACAACAATATAAAGGAACCAAGTGTTGACACAGTTTCTTGGATGAATCTCCAGAGAATTATGCTCAATTTTTAAAAAGCCAATTCCAAAAGGTTATACATTGTATTGTCATCAGAAAGTAAGTCCTGTCTGGGTCTCTTTGTGGATGCCACTTATCAGGGCCCAGGATAGCCAGGTACACGCCCTATCAAGCTGTGTTCCGGACCCCTACCGCTATGCTGTTATCCGACCCAGGAACAATTGCTCTTAGGTGCCTGAGGGCTATTTACTTTAGCAGAAGAGAGAGAAATAGATAGTCTTTGAGGGTAAAGCAATCTTAGAAGGATAGATCTTAGAGTCTTTCTTAGCAGAGAGACGCTGTGCTGACGTTCTGCAAGCAGGAAAGCAACAAAGTCAGAGTGAGCAGTTCCTGATAGAATGAGCTCACTCCCAACGGCCTTCTCCTCCAGCCTAATATAGAGCTCATCTCTGACTCTTACACCACAGGTGTAGTGGCTGCTGCTCTCATACTTGTTAGGAGAGCTAAATCCTTCCCCATGCCCTTTTCACTAAGGTGTTCCATTATTCAGCTATACAAGTGTTACTTATAACTCTCATTTCTAGCCATAGGCTATCCGGGCTATTACAGAGCCCCCAAACTGGAATCTGATTTGAAAGTCAATAGGGTTCTTGGTTTCCCACAGGCAGGAATTCAACTGCAAGCCTTAAGGTGGAAATGAAAACAACATTTATTAAAAAAACAGCACTCAGGCTACCCCATAGACAGAGCAGCAGCTATCTCTCAGAACAAGAAAAGCCCCTTTACCTTGCTGTTAAAGTCTATTTATGGCTATCTCTTAATTATATGCTAAATAAGGAGTGGGTTATTCATAGATTTTTCTGGGGGGAAAAGGTAGAGATTTCCAGATACTGGGGTGGGAGAAGGGAATTTCCTCCTCTTTTCATACCAGATAAAGTAACATTCTGGGGTTGCCATGGTTTTTATAAACTGTCATTTGTTGTGCTGGTGGTATTTTTAACATGCTGATTTTTATAATTAGCGAATAATGAGCTGTAGGGTCAGGCAGTGGTTATTTTCTCCTCAGTCTTGGCCTCAATTGATTTCGGCCTTGGCCTCAATTGATTTCAGCCTTTTCTTTTTCTTTCGTATCCTGTTTTGGGAACTATGTAACTTTTTTCTTGGGAAACTTAGTCCTGCAGAATCCCTACCTCAGTATGATTCCATTTATGTAATATTTTTGAAATGACAAAATTCTAGAAATGGAGAATAAATTAGTGTTATCAGGGGTGAAGGAAGCAAGAGGGTTGGTGGAAGATAGGTGGATGCAGCTATAAAACCCAGAAGGGGAGAACCTTGTGGTGGTCCGCATACAAACCTACACAGGGATAAAATCATTTAGCGCAAAATATACATGCACCCTCGTGGACAAGGAAAATGGGGAAATCCAATGAGAGTGGTAGATTGTTGTCAGTATCAATATCCTAGGTGGACGGTGTACTGTGTTTTCCCCAAAATGTGATAATTAGGTAAAGTGTACACAGAATCTGTCTGTATTATTTCTTACAACCGTGTGTAAATCTACAATTATCTCAAGTGGCACCTGTGGCTCAATGGGTAGGGCACCAGTCCATATACCGAGGGTGGCAGGTTCAAACTCAGCCCCGGCCAAATTCCAACAAAAAAATAGCTGGGCATTGTGGCGGGTGCCTATAGTCCCAGCTACTTGGGAAGCTGAGGCAAGAGAATAGCCTAAGCCCAGGAGTTGGAGGTTGCTGTGAACTGTAACGCCATTGCACTCTACTGACAGCAATAAAGTGAGACTCTGGTAGGAGGGGGACTGCAATAATCTGAATAAGTATTTTAATTAAAATGATACTCTTGGTTCAGCACCTGTAGCTCAAGGGGCTAGAGTGCCAGCCACATACACTGTAGCTGACAGGTTCGAATCCAGCTGGGCCTGTCAAACAACAATGATGGTAACTACAACCAATAAATAAATTAATAAATAAATAGCCGGGCATTGTGGCAGGTACCTGTAGTCCCAGCTACTTGGGAGGCTGAGGCAAGAGACTGGCTTAAGCCCAATAGTTGGAGGTTGCTGTGAGCTGCAATGCTCATGAGAGCTGAGCTGGAGGACCTGCAGCCTCCGCCTTGGCGGTATTGGTGGGGTGGCAGCCGGCAGAGGAACTAGCAGGTTGGAGGGTAGGCAAGGCTAGGGTGGCTCCGACCCCCATCGGAGGCTCCAATAACCAAATGGGCTGGACAACTGCTGGGGAAACACTGACACCTTGGTGTCTCTTTCACTTTGCACTTTTGACTATCTTCAGAACCCCCATTTCCTATGCCTAGGTCAATTTCATGTAAGTCTCCTAGGCCTCAATTCCATGAATGAACTGTGTCCATTCATTAATACATTCATTCATCTGGCCCCAGCAGAAGAGACTGTGTCCATTCATTTTCTGGCCTCATATAGAAAAAACCCATGCACCTATTATACAAAGAGCCTGGACAGAGAGATGGAGAGAGACGGGGAGAGAAACAGAGAGAGCTTTTCTCTCCCTACTGGGAGCTTTAGTGTTTTTGTATTCCTTTCTGTAAATAAATTGTCCTACCACTGATCTGTGGTCCACGGATTTATTCTTCAAATCTCCCAGACCAAGAACCTGAAACTCTGGTATCAAAGCCACAGCACTCTACCCAGGGCAACAGCTTGAGACTCTGTCTCCAAAAAAAAAAAAAAAAAAAAAAAAAAAGACACTCTTAAAGGTTATGCCAACCTTTATTTGTGTCCCCAATGAAGCTACAAGAAAAAAAAATTAACCTTTATGTTGGTTTTTTGCCATAGGAGCACATGCTCTGTCATTTATCTGTAGCTAGAACTTGGGGGTTTCTAACGTGACTATCAGATCTCAGCAGGAATTTGAAACAAGGCTACACAACACTCCCGCTGCAGGGGGACAATCAAGTCAGAGACAGACAAGAAGATGTTAGTACAGATGTTTCTGCTCACTTCCAAGGTTTCAGTTAAAAGTTAAAAGAGTTCATGAGGATTAAAGGCATCTAAGCACTTTCAACCAATTACAATTTTGCCTAGAAGTTAATTAATACATTTCAGAAACTGCTGATTTTTAGTGTCTGGCTTTTGCATGACCTATTAAATATGTTTAAAGTTTGCTCTTTTTTTTTTTTTTTAAGGGAAAAGGGATAAAAAGCGAAAGATAAATGTATGATGTCAAGCAGATAGTTTGCTTGCATTGCCTTTTCTTTCCATTTTCAACCTTGTGGCTGAAGGCCTGCTTTGGTTCTAACGCAGATACTGGTTTACCCACTCTCAGAACATGGTTTTTAGGTCGTACAAGTACATAGCTCAGACGCGAAGAGGGCAGAGGACACAAGCGGTTTATGAAAAAATAGAACTCCATATGTTATCATTATTGTTTTGATTTGTTTGATTATATGGCTTTTCTTACTACTTTGGGGAAGTTTGTTTCTAGTTTTAAGTATGATAGATTTCTGTCTGGACCTTCACATGTTCAGCTTTCTTAAAGAAATGTAAAACCTATCCTTCCTTACATAACAAATCCTCCTGATCCCTATGGAGAACTGCCAGCTCTGGTATATATTAATAAAGTACTTGACAGTTTCGGAGAGTTTAGGAAGAAAGTGGAAGGAAGTGATGGTGTGGGAGCAACTGCAGAAAGGAGATGGAAGAGCTGGATGTTGCTTTTCTTAAAAGAAACAAGAAGACTTGGAATATGTACATTTAACTATGTATTACATATGTATTACATTTAATCTTACTTGGTCAGCATCTGATTGAAACAGTCTACCTCCTGTTTATACAGCTGTGCTTGCAAAACATTGCGTAATAAGCCTATTTAACATGTTTTCAGTGTAGTAAGGTCTTCATATTTCATATACAGATGTGATTTGCTTTGGAAGTAACAAAAATGCCAAGTCCTGTGGTACTGAGCCCAGCTTGGAATTTATGGTTATCAGTTTCATTATATAGTCTTAAGATTAGGCCTTGAGTTTTATGCTGTCAGAAATCTTTTGGTGCTGAGCTATGGTTGGCAAGGTCAGGATATTGCTTAGACTCAAAAGCTATAAAAGAATTCAGACACCACATGTAGGTCAGGGCTGAAAGCTTATTAAAATCATGACGATCAGATTATCAGATTCAGATAAGCATCTCGGACAAATTTTGCTACATTAAAGCCTAAACTACATGCAGATTTTAGAAAAGAGAACCAGGAGTGTGTAGGGTGGTGGAATTGGGGGAAATCTCTCTCTCAAAAAAAAGTTCAGGAACATCTGCTAACAGTGGTCTATAACAGAAATAAATAGGGAGAATGCATCAGAATCCTAGTAAACAAATAGGTTGGGATGGTAGTACATAAAGAAATTAGTTCTCTGTCTTTTTTTCCTTTTGCTTATAAACTTGATTTTTAATTCAATGCTTGAGATTTATTTTTGTTGCCTGATAAATGTGGGTAAATATTCATTTTAACTGCTATGCAATATTTTGGCATATGAATTGAACAGTTTACGTCTACATGCCCTTTGTAATAAACAAATTAGATTGTAAATAGTGTTTCTTTTTTTGCCTTTATTTTTGGTTGACACATAATTGTACATATTTGTATGTCACAGAATAATATTTCTAGACATGTATTCAATGTGTAGTGATCAAATCAAGTAATTAGGATATCTGTCACCTCAAACATTTATTATTTTTTGTATTAGAAACATTCAAAGTTCTCTCTTCTAGTTCTTTGAAGATATACAGGAAATTATTGCTGACTCTATTCATCCTACAGGGCTATTGAACACTAGAAACTATTCTTCCTATCTAGCTATAATTTTGTATCCATTCCTAGTTCCCATATTTTAAATTAAAATGTGAATTTCTTTCCTTTCTCAAGCTACCTGAATAAGGGCAAAAGGTGAAAGGGTATAGTTTAATAGTGTAACCTATCAGAACAATTTGTTCAAAATTTTTTTGTTGTTGTTTTGTTTTTTTTGAGACAGGGTCTTGTTCTGATGTCCAGGCTAGAGCGCAGTAGTGTTATCATAGTGTTACCGGAATTTCTTCTTCAGTAGGTCCTTGGTCTAGGGGATTCAAAGAATGAATCCACAGAGCACAGATCAGTGGTAAGACAGGAATTATTTTGCAGAAATGAATACAGAGAAAAAGCCCCAGAGCTCCTGGCAGTGGGAAAAACCTAAGTGGGAAAAAAATCTCCCCCATGGATCCTTTGTATGTACTAGAGAAATTGACTAGACTGGGGAAAAGAGGGGTTCCCAGTTAAGCTGCAAGTGCAAGGGGAGAGAGCAGAGGCCTGGTTGGAGACACCACAGCACTCCCTGAGCTGGCAACCTGGAAGTGTCCCCTCAGCAGTTGTCCAGCCCTTCCATCTACTGCTGCCTCCTGTGTCTACACCCCCACCCTCCAATAGGTCCTCCTGCCGCCCTGGGCGCTATCCTCCTGTATCAATAGCTCACTGCAACCTCAAACTTCTGGGCTCAAGTGGTCTTTCTGTCTCAGCTTCCCAAGAAGCTGGGACTACAGGTGCATGCCACCACATGCAATTAGTTTTTAAAATTTTTTGCAGAGATGAAGTCTCACCCTTGCTCAGGCTGTTCTTAAACTCCTAACCTCAAGAAATTCTTCCCTCTGAGCCTCCCACAGTGCTGAGATCTCACATGTGAGCCACCAAGCCTGGTCTGGTTCAACTTTTGTGTATCAAAGTTGTTGGTTGTTTTTAGCTGCCATAGACCCCCAGCTTGAAGGTCATGTAGCTCAAGCTTGCTTGTGTTGATCAAATATACAACCATGAGTAAAACCCATGTGCTTGGATCAAGAAGGAGGGACTGAATTAAGAAGCTGGTACCTTATAGAAGGATCCATCATTTGGCTCAGTGCCTATAGCTCAAGCAGCTAGGGCGCCAGCCACATACGCCAGAGCTGAAGGGTTTGAATCCAGTCCCGGCCTGCCAAACAACAATGACAACTACAACCAAAAAATAGCCAGGCGTTGTGGCCAGCATCTGTACTACCAGCTACTTGGGTGGCTGAGGCAAGAGAATCACTGTGAGCTGTGATGCCATAGCACTCTACCCAGGGTGAGAGCTTGAGACTCTGTGTCAAAAATAAATAAATAAATAAACTCTGAATATTCTACCTAAAAAAAAAAAAAAGAAAGAAAAAGAAGGATCCAGGATTCAATTAGATTGAGCCCTGATGTCACCCCATATTATGATCAGACAGATCATCCTCCCCCTGCCCCTGTGTCACTGCATTGCAAGATCTAGTTAGATCACTCTTGTGATTACAACACCTGACTCAGCTCTCTGCTCCTGGAGACAGATCTGAGCCTAATCTTAACTCCTTGCTTAACTTCCTGGCAATAAATCTTTCTTGCTACAAAAACTCGTGCTTTGGTGTTTGGCTTTCCATTGAGAGTGCACAAATGAACCTAGTTCAGTTCGGAGGCAAAAATAAGACAGATCTGAGTTCTAACTTGGCTTTGCTGGGTCACCTTAGCATGTTTCTTAAATCCTTAAAGTCTCAATTTTCTCATCTGAAAAATAAGGACAGTATTATATATAAACACATGTTTGTAGTAATGATTGAATGACATAATGTGTAAGCAGATCTGGTTAGTGTTTAACAAATGAAAGTATTGCCACTATTACTATTACTTTATAAGTGTTCAACTCTCTAGGCTTCTCAAAAGACAGTCACATCTGATACTACATGTCCATCTTTGCAGGGCTATTGTTGGGGGTTGAGAGGATTGGGGGAAATGCAAAATTTCAGTTTGACAGGAGGAATAAATTCAAGAGATCTTTCTTGAACTTCATGGTGAGTATAGTTAATAACAATATATTGTGTATTTGAAAATTGCTAAAAGGGCCAATTTTAAATATCCTTATCACAAAAAAATCAGTATGGGAGGTAATGCATATGTCAAATAACTTGATTTAGCCATCCCACGATATGTTCATATGTCAAAACGTTATATTTGTACACCAAGAACATGTGCAACTTTTTTCTTTTTGAGATGAAGTCTCACTTTGTGGCCCTTGGTAGAGTGCTGTGGCAAAACAGCTCACAGCAACCTCAAACTCTTGGGCTTAAGTGATTCTCTTGCCTAAGCCTCCCAAGTACTGGGACTACAGGTGCCCATCACACCCCCTGGCTAGTTTTAGAGAAGAGGTCTTGCTCTGACTCAGGCTGGTCTTGAACCTGTGAGCTTAGTCAAATACCTGCCTCAGTTTCCCACAGTGCTAGGGTTACAGGCATGAGCCAGTGTGCACAGCCTGAACATATACAATTTTTAACATGTTACATAAATAAATAAATAAATAAATAAATACCTTCATACACACAAAAAGAAGAATTTTGTTGAGTGGGTTAGGCAAGTATATAGTATCCCCATTTTACAGATGAGAAAAATGAAGCTGAAAGATTAGTCCCAAGGTTGCCCAGGTGATAAACAGAACATTGTAGATTATAACTGCAGAGTTTTTGTTTTGTTTTGTTGCAGTTTGAACCTGCCACCTCCGGCATATGGGGCCAGTGCCCTATTCCGTTGAGCCACAGGCGCCACCCGCTACAGAGTTTTTTTGGTTTTTTTTGCTGGAGACAGAGTCTCACTCTATCACCCTCGGTAGAGTGCTGTGGAGTCACAGCTCACAGCAACCTCCAGCTCTTGGGCTTAAGCGATTCTCTTGTCTCAGCCTCCCAAGTAGCTGGGACTACAGATGCCTGCCACAGCGCTTGGCTAATTTTTGATGCAGTTTGGCCGGGACCGGGTTTGAACCTGCAGCCCTCAGTATATGGGGTCGGCACCCTACTCGCTGAACCACACATAGCAAGGATCCAAATCACCTCAGTAGTGATTAAAACTCAGACTGATAGCTCCACCCCCAAAGTTCTTTATTCGCTATGTGGAGAGGGCACTAAAATTCAAATTCTTATCACAGCTCAAGTGATGCTGGTCTTAGGATCACTCTATGCAAACCACTAAGCTAGACTAGAATAAGGTTCTCAAATACACCTGCTCAGTAGGATTACCTGGATTCCTAAAGGAATAAATTAACTCATAATGGCTTCCGACCATAGACCAATGATTTTTTTTTTTTTTTTTTTTGAGTCAGAGTCTCAGGCTGTCGCCCTGGGTAGAGTGCTCTGGCATCACAGCTCACAGCAACCTCCAACTCTTGGGCTGAAGTGATCCTCACTTTTTCTATTTTTAGTAGAGACGGAGGTGGGGGGGTCTCACTTTTGCTCAGGCTGCTCTCAGAACTCATGAGCTCAAGCTATCCACCAGCTTTAGCCTCCCAGAGTGCTAGGATTACAGATGAGCCACCGCGTCCAGCCAATAGATCAGTGATTTTTAACTGGTGTGCTCTGGCACACTTGTGTGGCGTGGTGTGGCACCACTGATGTGCCATGAAAGGGATCTTAGGTATGCTGTGAAAATTTTTAAAGATCGTTAATTAAATTATTTTCAAAAGAAGTTCAAAACACAAGTGTATTTTTTTTTAACTTTTTAAAGAATTGACATAATTTAAGTGTGTCTCAGTTTAACTATAGCTTCAAGTGTGTCGAGAAATAAAAAAGGTTGAAAAACACTGCCATAGATTTTCTGCTATCACAAATGCAATTCAGCCTTTTCACTGGCATAAAAATACTTGATTATCCTAAGTAAAAAAGGATAAATCTACAACAACCTTGGAAATTTCACAAAGTCTGGAAAGTTTGTGGACTTTTTTAATTCTCAAAAATGTAGTATTATGAAGTTTATGAGCCCAAATTTTCTATTTTTATGACCCAACATTTTCTATTATTGCCCGCCAAATACTGAATCAGGGTTAGCAAATAATTGAGATTACTTACCATAGATGAAGCAATCAGTAAAGTTTTCTTAATATTGTAATTGATATTGATACTTTGAAATTCTTTCCTGAAATACTAGCTAGTTGGTTATTTTAGCTTTGACAAAATTAAAATTAAAAATTTTGCTTTTAAAGTTTTCTGGCATTTATGTATTGAAGTAAAGAAATGTTTTAGTACTTGTCATTTAAGAAGTAATTTAAAAAGTATTAGTATAGATACATTTATTCTGAACTCTTTATTTTGATATTTTATAGATTTTGTTTTTTTTTAAGAGATAGGGTCTTGTTTTGTCAGCCAGGCTGGAGTGCAGTGGTCTGCTCAAAGCTCACTTGGAGTGCAGTGGTCTGCTCAAAGCTCACTTGGACTCTGAGCTAAAGCAGTTCTCTCACCTCAATCTCCTGAGTGGCAGGGACTATGGGAAGCAAGACCCTGTCTCTACAAAAAAGTAAAAAAAAAAAAAAGAGAGACAGGGTCTTGCTCACTATGTTGCCCAGGTTGGTTATAAACATTTGGTCTCATTCTGGAACAACAGGCATGAGCCACTAAACATGGGGATAGATTATTTTAAAAAATGCGACCTACATAATTCATTATATTGAATAAGTAGTTCTTAAAAACTATGTACCAGAGTGCTTTTGTTTGTACCACTAATTAGAAATGGATTATTGTCATTTTCTTTTATAATACTTAAGTGTTCAATAAGGTAAGACTTATTATCATTTTGTTTTTGTTGTTAGGGTCTCACTGGCTTGCCTTGGGGTTGAGTGCCATGGCATCATCATAGCTCACAGTAACCTCAAACTCTTGGGCTCAAGTGATTCTCTTGGCTCTGCCTCCCAAATAGCTAGGACTACAGGTGCCTGCCACATCGCCCAGCCATTTTTAGAGATGGGTCTCACTCCTGAGGTCAAGCAATCCCCCAGGTGTGAGCCATCGTGTCTGACCTAAGGTAAGAATTATTGAATTATTTTCATTTTCATCCATTTATTTTCAGTGCCCAATTAAAGTCATATTTGAGGTTCACAGACTAAATAATAAATAACTACTACCTATTGCAAAAGCCTATGCAATATGCTCGACATTAATCGTATTTGGAGTTTACACAGAATCCCTAAGAAATTTACCACTTGAAAAATATTTCATTTACTTTACAGCATTATTGTTGAGGTGAGGTAGAACTATCATAGTTGAAGGACTAAAGGAGACAACCATGCTATGGTTAATTCAGCACAGGGGTTGGAGCCTAGCGAGTTACTCCTTACATTAGGTGCTATTATTGATACCACAATTAGTACTGACTTTTTGGTAGACCCAGACATTAACGTTTCATCATGATGGACAACTTAAGTGGAAAATCAGGTCCTTCAAAGAAATCACAACTGATTCTTCTCTGTGACCAACTTCATGATGATAGTATGTCTGCTGAACTAATGAAGAAAGGAAGGATTGTTCCCAGATGTTTTCAAGCTTGGGTAAACATTTAGTCAATTTCATTCACTCTTTTAACAAAGAAAATATATGTCAGATCCCTAGCAGCTGAAGAGGAGTGGCAAAAGGTCCTGTGAATAAGGATCTTCCATTACGAACTCATGACCACAGTTCTAAATAGGTTTTCAACACTGTCCAGCAACCTGCTATGATTTCAGGACAACTTCATTCTCCAGCTTTCCCAATAACTACTTCAAGCCTTTAATCACCATCCACTTAATTCTTCACTAGTCATACTTGAGCTCTACCAAGTCTCCCTATTTTACACTATCATAATACCATTTACTTTTATTCCTCATGGCATCTATCACTTCCCAAAATTTACATTTATTTGTATCATTACATTTATCATTATTAGAGTTATCAAGTTACTTATTAATAAATCTAATAAAAATTACATAATCATTGTTATGTTATACGTATTTCCATTCTTATTACATTTATTCACCTAATTATGTTGACGAGTGGATCCCAGATCCTAAACTCCAACAGAGGTGGGGCTTGTTTTTTGTTCACTTTGTGTTCCCAGGAATAACCGAGTCCCCCACGCATAGTACGGGCTCCGTCGATAATTGCTAAATTAATCAGCATTCCTGACCTCTGGAAACTTTCTGTATTGTGGAGGCTTCATATGCAATGGTATACTGTGCAATGGCCATCTGAAGTTTCAGGGGCGGGCATTGAAGCTCCCCACCCGGGGCCACCCGATAGGCCTGTTTTGCGAAATGAACCCGGGAGCAAATGTTTCTGGAGGCGGCGGAACCTGGCCCTTTCACAACGACAAAACAAAACAAGCCTCGAAGCTGCCCACAAATCTTTTCCTGCATCAGACAAGAGTTGCAGCCGAGGTTTGCGCTCCAGGGCACGACCGGGAATAAACCTAGCAAGTATCCAGCGTGCGTCCCGGGCAAGCAAGCTGAAGGCTGCGCTGGGCCTGCCCCTTCTCATTTCTCCCGCGCGAAACCCCGCCGGACGGCTCCACTCCCTCTCTTTGCTGCAGGGGGAAGCCTGGCGCCCCCGCACAGGCCGCCGCCTCCAGCCGCGCCCCTTTGCATCTCCTTCTCGCGCCGTCTACGCAGCTTAGTTTGGTAGTGGTTAAGTTGGGTCCCTGATCCCAAACCTCGAGGCCCAGCGAAGAGGCGCAGAGCGGGCGGCGGGACGCTCTCCCCCTGTCCCGTGCGCCAAGTGCGCCCCTCCTGGGGCCCGCCGGAGTTCCGAGCGGAGCGCGGAGCCCGGGGCGTTCTCGGTGTGCTAGCTAGTGGCGAGCGAGACTCCGGTGGCCGCACGCTGGGAGGAGGCTGGAGGCCAGTAAGGAAGAATGGAATTGGCGACACGCCACCAGGTGAGGGTCCGGCGGCCAGCTGCAGCCGGGACACACCCACGGCATGCCTGCCTTTTCAGCCCTGGCCCTCCTCTTTGCCTTGGCCTGGAAACGTGGCCCGTGCCACGGCGCTGTGGATAGGGCACGCCCGTCCGGGGAGCATCTGAGCGGGCGCGCCCTGCAGGTGTGCGTCGTGGGTCACGATGGTGCCGCCCGGGCTGCAGAAGCTGGGCGCCTAACTTTGTCCCGGGTGACTGCCTGGGGGTGCAGGCGGGAGGGCTGGGCGCAGCGCCCTCATTTGCAGCTCTAGGGAGACCGGAGTGGGTAAACTTTTTGTGCGTTCCTCCTTTCTCTGGCAATGAAGCTTAAGATGTGGTTTTTAAAAAAAAACATAGTCGAGAGTCAGATCAGTTAAACTTGGATGGTGTAACTTAAAAGCATTGCTTTCGTGTTTGTTTTAGAAATTTTTTTTTCACTTTTAACTGTTTCCCGGCCAAAGGACATGCTTCTAGAACTGTGTTTTCAAGGAATTTGTAACCAGCTGGGAGGGGGAATACGACGACGTCATCGGGCCACATTGAAAAACAAGCTGCGAGATCCCAATTCATATACACAGCACGACCCCTGTAACTCATTTTGGGCCTCACTAGGCTTTGAAACTCATTAACAAACTCCTGAGAGTAAGTTTCCCAAACATTTCAATGAGTGGTGGGAATGAACGTGATTTCAGTTTTCTCTTTTTTCAAATAGTTTTTTTTACGGTTTCATAATGAACATACGTTCTTATTTAGAGGTAAGCAATAGACAACTTTTTCAAAAGAACTAAAAATAAAACTTTTAAAAAGGGAAGGAAGCAGCTACCCTGCTACTTGTGGGGGCCCCAGAGATGCTTTGTAAGAGGGTTGGGTTTTCTTTTTTCTTCCTGCTTGTTTTTGTGAGGGCTTCTGTACTCAACTGCTTCCCGCTTACCTACGACTGGAGTTCTTTTTTCCACCTGGGTGCTGGGCCCGGGGAGTGGAGGTAGAGTGCAAAGTGCTGGGCGGCCAGTGGTGCTCTAGGCCAGGCCACTGTCACCTGCCCAATCTGGAGTCCAATAAAAAAGCCCAAGCCACTACCTGTCGCTTTGGTCATTTAGTAATTTCTGAAAGCCTTCCTAAATGTGGTCGATTGAGAAGAAAAATCTCTTGTTGCGGATGTTTATGAGAGGAGTATATTAAAAAATTCCTCCATGGGCGGCGCCTGTGGCTCAAGGAGTAGGGCGCCAGCCCCATATACTGGAGGTGATGGGTTCAAGCCCGGCCCCCGCCAAAACAACAAGAAAAAAAATTCCTCCAATGAAGATATTAAAATCAAGGACACCAAATAATAAGCCAAGCTTAAGGACTGAGATGGGGCTAGAGTTTATTTTTTCCTCCATTAGACTTTACCATGTTTTGGCATTCGATATTTCTAGGCGTTTCTTCTTCTCCACGTCTTAAAAAAACAAAAACAAAAAAACCTCTGGAAGGAAATTCGGGCTTCTTGTGCATTTCATCAGACAGTGTACCTTGATCACATACTGCCTCCTGAGACTTGTTCTCTTGAAGAGTTCTTTGCACTTCCACTACTGGTGGTAATTGTTCATGTTTAGGAAATTTAAAAGTGTCCCAGAATTTGTTGTTGGAATTGAACATTTTGCTGCTACATAATGGGGCTCATTTTTGGTAGTTCAGAAATGTTAAATCAACTATCGCGTGGGGGTAACCCACAAATTATATCTGACCCATTATGCATCAATTAGGGCAAATCACCATATGTAAAATGATCAGGTTTTTTTCTCCCTTTTTCTAAAGACCTCCTGATTGGCAGTGCAAATTAAGCTGTGTGATGGTTATTCCAGTGGAGATGTTCCTGTTCATCATAATTTTAATGTGAACAGATTATAGTGTCTTTAAATTAGTGAAGAGTGGTTTTGTGCAGTGGGCAGGTGACAGCAGGTAAGAGCACTTAATGAACATTTCAGGCACAGCAAGATGTTAAATTCCTGTGGTTCTACTCTGTCCCCTCCATATGAATAAAGCAGTGTGATGAACCACCTGAAGGGACATATACTGAAAATATGGTTCCGCTCGTGTGAGTGGGGTTTAATCTCACACGTACAGTAAATACAATTTCCATCCTGTGAAAAGCTTGGAGCCAGAAGGTGTTTCAGCAACCCAGTTTAGGCCTAATGTTAATGAGTAGTAAGTGAAAGGGAAAAGACACCCATTTACACTCTGAGCTATGAGTCTCTGCTTTTCCACGATCCCACCAATGTGTGGGATTTAATGTCCTCTAACAGTGATTATGCTTGTGTGTGGGAGGTGGGGGCGGTAGTCTCCTTGGGCCAACCACTTGTGTCTTTATGCTTTTATATTGAGTGACAGACAATACCTACTAAAGGCAAGAGTGTGCCCACTGGAGCTGGAGCTTCCCAGCAGAGCAACTGTAGATACTGAGTGTTAGTGACCTCCTTGAACTCTGTTACAGCTCCAGGGTACAGGATGGACCCTTTGAGAAGGAAATGACACTAAGTGTTCTCATGAATATGCAGGAGCTAGCTGTAGTAGGGGCAAAGGGGAATTTTTCTGGTGTTGACTTCATAGCTGCAAAGTGTATGCCTAGAGCCTCAGAAACTGGTCACAGAGAAGAGTCATTTGTGATTTCTTTGAAGGACCATGATTTTTCACTTCAGTTGTCCAATACTGTTTTTAAAAGTTGTTCTTTTAAAAGGCTGAGGCAAGAGAATCGCCTAAGCCCAGGAATCGGAGGTTGGTGTGAGCTGTGACTCCATTGCACTCTTGCGAGGGTGATAAAGTGAGACTCTGTCTCTACAAAAAAAAAAAATAAATAAATAAATAAAAAGTTGTTCTGAGTACAGATGACCATCCCATCCACAACACAGTTGAATTCTGAATGATCAGAGGAAAACCTCAGTGATCACAGCAATTCTGATCCAGAAACACAGAACAGAAAGCCAGGAGATACTGTGGCTTTAAAACAATTTATGAATATTAGAGTAAATTAGCAAAATAGGTCAATAAAGTCATTTGAATAGAATATCTCAGGTATATTAATTTTACACCGCTTTTGCGAGTTTTCCTTTATTCATTAGCACTCCCTTTGAGTTACAGTTTAGAATTTTACCTGCAAGGTACAGTTTTATTTTATAGAAGACTTGCAGCTTTACTCACTGAAGTGAATTTGATATAGGCTACTTAAGACAGGGATAGAGATAAGAAAATATTAGTAGGACCATTTGCTTTTCATAAACAAGAAAATAAAGGGTTTTCTGAATATATATATGTATTTTTTTTTTCTTTCTGTTTTTCACCAGGGCCAGGTTTGAGCCCACCACCTCTGGTATATGGGGCTGGTGCTGTACTCCTTTGAGCCACAGGCGCTGCCTGGTTTTCTGAATATTTTTACATAGAACCACCCAGAGGCATTTGGCAAATTCAAATGAAGTTGACACTCGGAAAAACATATATTCCATTGTAGTAAGTGCTAGTTCCCTGTATGCAGTGCAGAAATATGTCATGGATTCTCATAAAATAAGAGGCCGGAGTTTTAGTTCAAATGAATCATTGATGCTTCCCGCCTGTTTTTTGCAGTCATCAGCTAAGAACAGGGATCTCTATTTATCAGATGTTTGTTGAGCACCTGCTGTGTGCTGCTTGGTAGTTATTACTGGAAGAACAAAGACACAGAAGACACTCTTCTTTCTCCATGCTCCCCGCCAGAAGGCTAATCTTGAACTGCTTGCCTCATCTTGTCCTAGAGTTCAGCTGGCTTCCTGCTCTCTGCTCTAGGCCACCTGGAGGTGGAGTCATCCTTTTCTCCCCCAAGGAATGGAAACTGTCACTTCCTTTTAAAAGTCAGGTAGTGTTAGGTACTTAAAGTTATCAGATTTAATGCTTGGTATAGTTCTGTGAAGTAGGTTGTATTATCTCCATTTTAAAGATTAGGCTACTTTGACTAATTTGCTCAGGGCAATTTAGGAGGAAAGAACTCATCTCAGATTCCCTCCCCAGGAACCACTGCCTGGCTCTTGCCACTGGAATCCTGGGACTTTGGCAAGTCACAGAACTTTACCTAAAAGAATTGAGAATAGTTGGTGGTGCCTGTGGCTCAAAGGAGTAGGGCGCTGGCCTCATATGCTGGAGGTGGGAGATTCAAACCCAGCCCTGGCCAAAAAAAAAAAAAAAAAATTTGAGAATAGAAATCTTTACTTAGGGTGCTACATGCTGAGTGTAAAATACTGTTTAAATGAGAGTCTGTTTGGTCCTCCCTTTAACTGAAGGGCTGGGGCGTTAAGAGCAGCTGGTTTGGTTCTTTTTAAAGAATTTTCAGCTTGGAAATATAAATAAGATCTACAAATTTTGTTTTTTTTTTTTTTTTGGTAGAGACAGTCTCACACTATGGCCCTCGGTAGAGTGCTGTGGCGTCACATAGCTCACAGCAACCTCCAGCTCTTGGGCTTAGGCTATTCTCTTGCCTCAGTCTCCCGAGTAGCTGGGACTACAGGCGCCCGGCTATTTTTTTGTTTTGCAGTTCAGCTGTGGCGTGAACCTGCCACCCTCAGTGTATGGGGCCGGTGCCCTAACTCGCTGAGCCACAAGCGCTGCCGGATCCACAGAATTTTTATATAAGAATAACTTTTTATATAGGACAGACAACATAATGTTAATACAAGCTGAAATGAAAACAAAACATTGAACTACTGTTCTGCCTTTTCTCTGTACTTCATTTCCTGGACAGTTTCCATCTACTGTTTGCCTGTAGCACAATCATCATTTTTGTATAACCTTTGTAATATGGTTGCTCATTGTGACACTGTCACTATTTTATTGAGTAGCTTGGAGGTTTTTACAGTTTTCATTTTTAGTGACTATGTAGTGTTTCATTGAGTAGGTGTGTGTTTCATGTATTAATTTTGTGTATTTTCTGATGGAAATTTTTTTTCCTTAGAGAAACTTGGCAGTCACTGTCTTGGGGCACTGTCTTGTATAGTTTTTGGCTTGTATTGGAGTCCAGAGTTTTTAATTACTGTTTGTGATGTATTTAGCACCATATAAATGTGCCTGCTTTTTAATGGATGAAAACCTGTGACATGTCATTTTCCTAGGGCATTCCCGTTTTGTTGTGCTGTATTAACCTGGAGAGAGTGGTTTTTGCTGAGGTTATAGTCAAGGCTCCTGAAAACTGGATGAAACAGTTCCTGTGGTTTCCGGGAACTATGGATTAAATGTTTTAGTTTCATGTAAAGTGGAGAGTAGTCTTAGAGGTCTGTCCTTTACTACCATCTGGACTGCCAAGAAAACACATGAACATGCCAGTGGACATGAAGTGAAGGTGACAGTGGACTAGGGTTGTTCAGAATTTATGCCCATTCTGAGCTCTTGGTAATGTGTCTTTCTTTCTTATTTATTTATTTTTTTTGAGGTAGTCTCACTCTGTTGCCCCAGGCTATAGTACAGTGGCAAGATCACAGCTCTAAGCAACCTCAAATTCCTTTGCTCAAAGGATCCTCCTGCTTCAGCCTCCTGAGTAGTTCAGACTACAGGCTACTATTAGCTACCATGTTTGGCTAGTTTTTCAATTTTTTGTAGAAACAGGATCTGGCCCTTGCTTAGGTCAATGATTCCTGTTTTAAAAAGAGTTGCCTTCTTTTGTCTTGCTTATTTCAACTATAAATAGTTTCCCAGATAGCCTTCCTGAAAATATATTTTCACTAGGGATTACATGTCTGAAGGCCAAACAACAGGTTCACCCATGGTTTCTTTTCTTGTTTTTTTTTTTTATTTTTTTTATTTTTAGAGACTGAGTCTCACTATGTTGTCCTTGGTGTGGTGTGACTGCTCACAGCAACTTCAAACTGTTGGGCTTAAGTGATTCTCTTGCCTCAGCTTCCCAAATAGCTGAGACTACAGGTGCCCACCTGCACCTGTAGCCTGGCTATTTTTTTGTTTGTTTAGCAGACTAGAGCTGCATTCGAACCTTTTTGTGAGGTTTCAGAGGAGGTGCTGCCTTCTGGCCTGTGCCTTTCTGGCAGGAACCGTCTGGGCTGGAGTCTTCTTGCCTGCAGTGGTCATCTTTTTTTGCTGGAGCTTTAGCAGCAGCACCTTTAGCAGGTGCTTTTTGGGGGAGAAGCTTTCAGGAGAGCTGCCTTTTGAAGCTTCTTAACTTCATTCTTGATTATTCTGTTCCTCATTTCCTTTGCCTTCATAACTTTAAAACAATCAAACTCTGTCATCTTAGCTTTCCTTTCTCTGGCTTCCATTTGCTTGGCTGGTCTTGTGCCTGCCCATTATGTATTTATATCTGTCTTCTGCCTGGCTTGTGGAGCACACTTCTGGCAGGCACTGTGTGGGAACTTGAGGATGGAGTCAGTGAGCTGCATGCATTTAAAAGGCATGGCCTGTTGGTCTTACCTGAGTGCAAGGTCCATCAACCAAAGCCCTGTTTTGATCAATAACGTCTATAGTCACTACCAGATTTCTGGCCTGAGGCCCAAAGGAGGTGTAGGCCACATGGCCAACCTCTATGAAATGCCTGAACACCATGTGGGGAGCATTTGGAGAAAAGGGATCTATGAAATGGTTTCTAAGAGCAAAACCAAAGTATTTATCGATCTGAGTGCTGGGTATAATGGGTACACTCTGTAAAACTTCACCACGCTGCACATTTACGAGCTGCTTTTCTTTTGTATGTTGTACTTCAGTAAAACATTTAAAAAACAGCATGTGGAATCCCCAGTTATGAGTCTTGGGGACTGGGTATATATGTGGGGAGCAGATTCCCTGGGGTCTTGTTCCCTGCCTGTTGTACCAGTTTCTCAGGACTGGCTGTGGTCCAGGAATCCCTTCCCACAAACCCTTGTGCTCTTCTCCCAAATCACAGCTGTGTGGAAAGCCCCTCCCCCCATCTTTAAGCCTCTGACCCGGGAGGAGTCTAAAGCCCTGCAGGGTCTCTCACCTGGTCAGCAAACCCAGGAGTCTGGGTCTTCAGGCGTAGACCCGAAGATGCCCTCTCTGCTGCCTCCTGGCAGGGTTTCCCTCAGTTTAGTGACTGGTGAGCCACCTGATAATGTGAAGGGCCTGGCGTATAGGTGTTAAATAGTTGTTGAAAAACAAAATGTTGGTTTAGGGCTGTCAAGGTGTACTGAGTGGAGGTGTGAGTTATGATAGGCTGGGACATCCTATCACAGAGCTCAATTTTTTTCTGTTGAACTAAATGTGGGAGCCAGTTGGTGCCTGCCCAAGAGGCTTATAGGAGTGGGAGATTTCCTTGTAAATATCCAGTTTTATCTTTTAAAGTCATGCCTATATTGCGCTCTGTCCTGTGATACATTTTCATTTAATATTAAAATGAAATTAAAAATGACTCTTGGGAGGGATTGCCCTTCCCTGTCCCACGAGTGGCCCTGAAAGCCCTCTGGGAGTCACTGAGCCCCTCAATTGGAGAAGTGTGGAACTGTTATGTATAAAATTTAGAAATCATGCCTGTAATAAATCCTGAAATAGAAGGGCTATTTCCCTACCATTCTTCCATTTCTCCCCTATAATATCTTTAATTTAAAACTCCATGACTGTGAAGTGCACTTAGATGTTTGGGGGAAAGGGAGATAAAAGTTTAGTTGATACTAAAATCCCTAAAAGGAAAGTTCAGTAAAAGTATATTTAATGCCCTTGCTTATTTTTTTTTTTTGCAGTTTTTGTTCGGGGCTGGATTTGAACCCACCACCTCCAGCATATGAGGCCAATGCCCTACTTCTTTGAGCCACAGGCGCCGCCAGCCCTTGCTTATTCTTAACTGTCTTTCTCCCCCTCCCTGGCAGTTGTTCCCAGACATTTATTAAAGTAGTTAAAGCCAGTGGGGTTCCCTTTAGCCTTTCCTCACATGGTCATGACCTCTTACAGAAGTCTTCTTTACCTGACTTTTTTTTTTTTTTTTTAAATCATTTTGTTTTCCCACTAGGCTAGCTTCAAAAACTCACTGAAAAGAGCATCTGGATGTCCTCATGACCTTAATGGTACTAAGTGGTTGTAATTAGCACCGAAAAAAGGATGCGCTCTTAGTATGAATGTGTCATTCACGGTGGCACAAAGCCAAGAGCCAAGTGGTGTCAGCAGCCTGCGTGGCTTGCATCCCAGAGGTTGTTAGGACTCATTTCCCATGGTTAGCAGTAAGTCAGTGCTCTCAGCAGGGCAGAAGTGTGTCACAAGGATCCTTGTAGAAAGCCTTATAGGACTGGGCTGTGGGTTGCAGTAGACCTCTTAGTTTGAAGATGGGTTTAGTGCTTGTCTGGAGTGAGCACAGGGGCACGTGCCTCTTCTGAAAGACAGGCACTCCAGAGTTATGCTTGTTGTACCTGTGCACCCACCACAGCTCCTCCAGGGTCACGCCACCTGCAGCTGTGTTGGCATGGCTGATGTCACTGCTCTTAGAAATTACGTACCCTCCTGAGGACTTCTGGAGGAGCTGGACTTTTCCCTGTTGACACTGAGACCACATTGAAACTGTTTAAAGATTGTTTCTCTCAGTGACATATGACTTAACTTTTCATCAGATTTCTTAGTGTGGTTGCCAGCGTATATGAGATGCTTAGTAAACAGCCTCCATATTAAGTGCTCAGTTAGTATTTGTTGAAGGATGTAAGGGCACAGTAGTACTGGGACTGTTCTAGTAACTAACATTTATGTAGCATCTGTGTCTTCAATTTAGCAAAACACTTTCCAGCCATATTTTGGGAGTCATCAGATCTCTGTTCAGGTTCTTTTCCTTCCAGGTAAAGGGGAGGGCTGCCCTTTCCTGGCACCTTGAAACAGTCAAGGCTATTTGACTTGCTTTGGCCAATGAAATCATTGTATTTCACTTCTAGATAGAAGTCTTTATATGCCCGCATATCATTTGCCTTATCTCATCCTCTCTGCCACCACACCTGCCAGCGTTTCAAATAATAATAGCCCTTTCTGTTTGAGTTCTGGTATGAGGACGGTGTGGAATAGAGCTTCTGGCTGGCCTGTGATGAACATGTCATATGAACAAGACAGAAACCTTTTTTTTTTTTTAAGCTATTAATTATAATTTGGGCTTGTTTGCTACCGCTTTGTAACCTGTCATACATACCCTGACATGTAGCTCCAAGGCTCTCATAATTCAATTTTGGATTCACTGTGGTTGTCATGTGGATGAAGTGAGGTCATGGTAGTGGTGATAACTATCGTTTTGTTATAAGTATAAGTCCTCCAATAGTACTCTTTGGTTATTTAGGGTTTCTTGCGATTCCACATCTATTTGGGGCAGACTTTCTTATTTCTAAAAAACCCATCGCTGGGATTTTGATAGGGATTTCATTGAATCATTAGATAGCTTTAGGTTGTATTGTCATCTTAACAATATTAAGCCTTCCCATCTGGGGACATGGTATATGAAGAAGATATTTATTTGTCTTTAATTTCTTTCAGTGATGTTTTGTAGTTTTTAGGGTATGAGATTTCCATCTTACTGGTTAAGCTTATTCTAAGTGTTTTTTGGTGCCATTGTAAATGGAATTATCTCCTTAATTTTCTTTTCATATTGTTCATCCTTAGTGTGTAGAAATGCAATTGGTTTTGGGCGGTACCTGTGGCTCAAAGGAGTAGGGCCACGGCCCCATATTCCAGATGGTGGATTCAAACCTGGCCCTGGCCAAAAAATAAAGAAATAAAAAAGAAATGCAATTGGTTTTTATATTGATAGCTATGTGTGTCCTGCAGTGTTGAATTTGTTAATTAGCTCTGACTATTTTTAATCTGTAACGTTCTGTACATATATAAGCATGTCATTTTCTAACAGATAAATTTTACTTTTTCCATTCCAGTTTGGATGCTTTTTATTTTTTTTCTTGCCTGATTGCTGTGGCTGATTGTATTTGGCATCTTTTTTGTAGCTTATTAGGTTTTTAAATGGAATTTTGAGACTGACACGGGCAGATGTCAGGGTGATATGGAGACCTCCCATTCCTTGCTCTGTGTTACTCACAAAATGCTGGAAAGGCACCTAATAAAGAAGCAAGCAGCAGAAGGGTGGGATTTACTTTTATTTTTATCAGTACAGCTTAGTTCAGAAGTTCTCAACCTGTGGGTTGCGACCCCTTCGTAACAATGAAAATACATCATGGCATTAGGAAGGATGAGAACCACTGACTTAGTTCCATTAGCACAAAGCTAGATTCCAGCTGAGCAAAGCGTGGTTCTGCAAACAGCCTAGTTCCCTAGACTGTCAGTTTCTGGGTTTATAGGCCTATGCAATTAGAGGTATGGTTATTTTAGACCCTAAAGCTGAATCCTTGGCTCATAAGGTGGTATGTCTGAGTCTCCCTTAGGTGAGAGAGTGGGGTTCTTAAACCACATGCCCCTAAAGTATGGATAGCATTGGAACCAGGCTGAGATCTAGACTTGTTCATCAATTTGGACAGAACCTAAGGACCTAGGGAAGGAAAATTTCCCCCACTTTAATGTTGTCTTTCTTAGTTTGTCTCTTACTATTTTTTTTTTTTTTTTTTAAAATCGGGGTAAAATACATATAACATAAAATTTACCATCTTAGCCATTTATAAGTGTATAGTTCAGTAGTGTCAAGTGTATTTACAAAGTTGTGTGGCCAGGCTTCAGAACTCTTTTTCATCTTGCATAACCGAATGTCTGAACACATTAAACAGTAGCTCCATTTCTCTGTCAGCCTCTGGCAACAATTGCCCTACTTTCTGTATTTTCTAGAATTTGACCCCTGTAGAGACCTTATATAAGTGGAATCATACAGTATTTGTTTTTTCATGACTGGCTTATTTCACTTAGCGTAATGTCAGGGTTCACCCATGTTGTAGCAAGTCTCAGAATTTCCTTCCTTTTAAAGGCTGAATAATCTTCTATTATATGATATATCACAATTTGTTTATCTGTTGATGGATACTTGGATCACTTCTACCTTTTGACTATTGTGAATAATGCTGCCATGGACAAAGGAAATGATATTTTAGTTTAGTTTTCTATTTAATTTCTTAACACTTTTCTCTGTATTACTGTTACTACCAAGGCACTAGTAGATGTATTGTTGGTAATATTTACAGTACTTGTAGTTCCTTGGTGTTTCACAACGCACCATGAATTCTGGGTACTTTCCCTGAACAAGAAAGAGTGAACTCTTACAGATGTCTGCTCCTTCTTCCATCGGAAGCTGACATGGTATTGGGGAGATTTCTTACCAAGACTCAGATTCCTAGCTTTTCTGGGAATGTTGAAGGTCACAAATACTGGACCCCCTGTTCCTACAGGGCAGTGGACATCTGGAGTGGAGGAGCGGCCACCCTTCCTGGGTAAGTGTCTTCAGCCCACCAGTCAGCATTGTTCCTTTTGTTTCACACCTCACCTACGGTCCTCATTGCCCACCTGCTTGGCCCCCAAAGCCTGCGGAGTTTGTATTATCTATTCTAGAGCTGAACTGTCAGGTAATTTATATGGCTTATAAGTGAAAATCTGTAGTCCTTTCTAGAAGAGGAGCTGTGAATATGAATACTTTGTGTATAGCTGTCTTAGTATTCTTGGTGAAAGTTCTTCATGCTTCTTATATAGGACTGTCACAGAGTGCTTTGACCTAATACACTTGTGCTAGGCAAGTGACTACAAAGGCAGATGTGTGGAAAATGCTTCCAGTGGGGATTTAATGGTGAGATGATTTAGGTGAGCCCCACGTTGGGTATGGGGATTCCAGTCTGTGTCCTTATCAGGGAGTTTAATCCTGGTAAGGATTCACTTGACCTTTGATGGTACACTGTTCATTCCAATCAAGACAGAATAGACCAATATAAACAGTGTACCTGAAACTTAACATGTATAACAATGTCTGGATTTTTAAAAAGGTGTTATAAATAATAAAGTGATCTTCTCACTTGCAGAAGAGAATTTTCTTAAATTTTTTTTTTTTTTTTTGAGACAGAATCTCACTTTGTTACCCTTGGGAGAGTGGTGTAGTGTCACGGCTCACAGCAACCTCAAACTCTTGGGCTCCAGTGATTCTCTTGCCTCAGCCTCCCAAATAGCTGGGGATTATAGGGAGCTGCCACAATGCCTGGCTATTTTTTAGAGACAGAGTCTCACTTGTTCAGGCTGGTCTTGAACTCATGAGTTCAAGCAATCTACCATCGTTGGCCTCCCAAATGCTGGGATTATAGGTGTGAGCTGCCACCTGGCTTCTTAATTTTTTTTTTTTGTTGTTGTTGTTTGCTAGATCATAGTTATCCCAATTTTGTTCGAATTTGGCTAGTATAAATGTCACACACTGGCTGGGAATTTTTTTATATCTTTGTTCTTTTCAGTTATTTGCTTTAATTTTCTTTTTGGTGATGGCATTGTTGTGATCAAGTGGAACATAATCTTTGGAAAGAAAAATGTCTGTTGCATTTCCTCTAGAATCACAGCTGCCCAGTAGATCCCTCTGGAATGGAACAGGCACGTGAGCGATCCATGGGCTGGATGTCCTGATACCTTGTGCCACTGATCATATGTTAGAAGGGTGTCTTTATGAATTCTTTTTTGTCAGGTCCTTCTTAATTATAAATCTTAATGAAATCTTGATGTGTTTCTTGCATCTGTTAAATTAAACAGCTTGTTACACTAAGGGCACTTGAATATTTCATGAGATTTTTGCTAAATCATGAGGGTTGTGACTATCTGAAGCTCTTTTAATACATCTTCAAGTTCACCATCTAGAATCAGAGCCCTGTGTTTCTCAAGAATGCACAGTGCTGTTTTCAATGTGTGCTCTTTTCCTTTTGTCTCTGATCAGTAATTATAGCCCCCAGATGGCACCTGTGGAGCAGATGCAGGAGGACACAGCCCTCCATACAGTAGCCCTGAGGCTAAGGCAGCGGCCATGGGAAGCAATTTGCTCCTTTCTCTCAGCCTCTCCATTTGTTATATGCATTTCCTTTAAATCCATAAATGGGATAATTCCTTAACTTTTTATGTTATACTATGCTTCTGGTGGCTCGGCGCCTGTAGCACAGTGGTTATGGTGCCAGCCACATACACCAAGGTTGGCACGTTCGAACCCAGCCTGGGCCAGCTAAACAACAGTGACAACTGCAACAAAAAATAGCTGGGCATTGTGGCGGGTGCCTGTAGTACCAGCTATTTGGAGGCTGAGGCAAGAGAATTACTTAAATCCAAGAGTTTGAGGTTGCTGTGAGCTGTGATGCCATGGTACTCTACCAAGGGCAACATAATGAGACTCTGTCTGCAAGAAAAACTAAACTAAACTAAACTAAAATAAAATACGCTTTTGGGCCAGCAGGGCCTTTTGATTTGTAGAATGGTGAGAAGTCAAGAGGAAAAAGACTGGAATGGATGGGCTATCTCTCTCTCATTGCTACTGCAGGGACTGAACCCAGTGGCTATTAAGTGAAATGTAACATACTTCCCACTTTCCTTAAGTATTTTCCGTTTGTATAGGATGCATGTTTTCTTGCGGTATCCTAATGTACTTGATCTCAGCTGAAAGGCCAGAAGTGATGATTGGGGAGTTATCCTAATGGCTGAACAACAACAGAAGTTGTCTTTGAAAAGATAAGAGTGGCAAACTCTGTTTAACATACCTTCTTGTGAAGTTTTGATTTTTTTCCCCCAAGAGTCATGCTGGGGTTAGGCTTTGTTTAGAGCTACTTTGCAGTCCAAATGTGGGTTAAAAAAATTATTAGTGGACCTCTAATTCAGTAAGTGCTGTGACTATTTGTCCCTTGAGGTGATTTTATTAGATGGTGGGAAGATGTTTGTGTTAACACTAATATCACTGAACTTACAATTTTTAATCTTTGGATTTATATTAAGCTTCCTTTGGTTGAACCATTAATTTCTAATTGTTTTTACCCAAGAAGCATTAAAATCATGACAAAAATAAACAGATTATGGATTAGAAATTTCTTGAATGAACTTGACTGAATATAAGCTTAATTAATAAACATGTATGCACAGAATTCGGAGAACCCAAGTAACTTTTGAATAGACAACTCTGTATATGCTAGTATAGCAAAGTGTGGTATGGGAGACCCAGAGACTCTGTTAATGGTCCATAAGGCCAAATTTATTGTCATAATAATACTAAGACATTATTTGCTTTTTTTGCTCTGTTGATATTTGCACTGATGGAGTGAGAGTAAACAGGGTGGAAAGTTCTGGCTTTTAGTATGAATCAAGGTGGTGGCAAGAAACTGTACTAAAAGTCATTGCATTAGTCACCTTCATGTATTCAATTCAAAAAGAAAGTATCAGTTTCACTTAATGTACTGTGGAAGCAGCAACTATTATTTTACTAAATCTCTACCCTTGAGTACATCTGTGTTTAACATGTGTATACTAACATATGCATACTGCATGATGCAATGGGAAGTACATGGAAAGCACATTTATATCCCCAAATACTATGATTACTTGGTTATCTCAAGGAAAAGAGCTAATAGAAAGTGGGGCTGTGTTCCAAGGATGGAAAGAACTGCAAAGAAATCTTGAACTTTATTGTTTGTTGTTGGTAGCATATTGGTGTAAGCTTGACACCATTTTTTGTGTGTTGTATATAGAGAACATGGGTAATAATATTCAAAATATTGGGAATCAGGCATTTCCCTTCTGGGGGAAGGGTTATACTAACATGGGATTGAAAGAGATGAGGGAGAATCCTGCTACATTGGATTTGAATTCAAAGTGTCACCAATTTAAGTATTTAAAATACCCTTGCTGTCTCTAGTCAAAGTAGAACTGATGATTTTAATACTTTGCTAACAAAGAGCACACCCAGTTTTCAGGTCTTGGTTTCTAAATGCCATTTCCCAGTGAAAGGTTCCAGGGCTCCTTGGAGAAATGGATCATTTGAGGTCTGGAGCAGGATAAGTGCAAGGTTAGTTTGGCATGCATGTGCCAAAAAGCAAGGAGTTGCTCAGAGACTCTTAGGGTCATGTCAGAAGGACACAGAAGCTGGCTTGACGGAGCTCCCAATGGCCAACTTTGAGACATTAGAAATAATGATGGCAGTGTGGATTATAACACATGAATAATAAAAACAATCCATGAATCTACATATATGATAGGAGAGATGGGGGAAGAGTGAGAGAATTCCATTATAGAAGTACGCCAGCTACTATATGGAGGAGGAAGAGAATCTGATAATCCTTGTTTTGCAGTCCCTTATCATAATTGATTCAAGTGAAAATCAATAGATGCTGAAACTGGGGGAGGAAGACTTGAGCAGCGCCCACCCTCCCTATCTGCTGGACCAGGCGGCCCACCAGGTAAGAGACTCCAGGGCCCCACCGAGCCCCCCCCAGACTCCAGGCCAGGAACTCTGCCAGGACCCCTGGGTGCCCCTGACGGGCACCCCTCCAGGCCTCAGCCTCTGCCAGCAGCAGCCAGGAACTCCGCTGGGACCCACGCTGGGCCTTGGCCCCTGGCCAGCAACAGCCAGGAAGTCTGCTGAACTCCCGCCGGCCGATTTGTGCCCCGCCCGCCAGGACCCTCGCAGCTCCAACCCGTGCGCTCTGGGACTTGGCCCTCCGCTCCTGCCACCCACACCGGTGGAGACCTCTTCCTGCCTGCTCAAGCCAGGAACTCTGGGAGCCACACAACACACCTCCTCCCCTACCCTCTCTAACTACGCACTGGCCCGCCCGTCTGGCCAGGGACTCAGGAGGCTGCATGACCCGTGCCCTCCCTTTGGATCCTTCCTCCCAGCCAGAGACTGCTAGAGGCATGGGCTCCCTTTGCAAAGGCCACCGGGGGCCCCATCCCATGCCTTGCTGCTTGATCTGGGCGTGCCACACTCCAGAGCTGCTGCTGCAGCCAGATCTCCCTGGGTGGGGCAGTCCCAGAGGAACTACACAGTGTCATTCCCTACAAAGATCCAGCAACAACAGAGTGATCCTGCCGGAGTCTGATCTGGGAGAGACACCTCCCCAACTCTGAGGACGGTCATAGGCAACAGTGAAAAATAATCATGAGGCAGAATCAACAGAAAAACTGGCAATATGAATAATCAGAGTAAATCAACTCCCCCAGGGAACAACAAGGTAGATAAGGAACAAGATCCCTTGTGTAAGCAAATGGCTGAGATGCCAGAAATCGAATTCAGAGTCTGGATAGCAAATAAGATCAGTGGAATGGAGGAAAAGATGGAATTAGAATTTCAGGCAGTAATGCAAAAGATGATCCAAAAGATGTCTCAAGACTTCAGTGAATTCAAAGACAAAATGACCAAAGATTTTGACACATTGAGATGAGAAGTTGCAGCCCTCAAAGATCTGAGAAATACAGTAGAATCCCTCAGTAACAGAATGGAGCAAGCAGAAGAAAGGATTTCTGACATGGAAGACAAAGCTTTCGAACACTCCCAACCTTCCAAAGAGGAAGAGAAATGGAAGGCAAAAACGGATTATTCTCTCAGACAGCTCTGGGACAATGCGAAGAAAACCAATGTTCGCCTTAGAGGGATACCTGAAAACGATGAAGTGGCGTCACAAGGCACAGAATCTCATCTTTATGAGATTGTGAGAGAGAAGAAGAAAAGAAATAACTGAAATTAGAGAAGAATTAAATGAAATTGAAAACAAAAGAATTATACAACAGATCAATAAATCAAAAAGTTGGTTTTTTGAGAGGTCAATAAAATGGATAAACCTTTGGGTAACCTAGCCAGGAAAAAAAGAGTAAAATCTCTAATTTCATCAATCAGAAATGGTAAAGACAAAATAACAACAAACCCTTCAGAAATTCAAAAAATCCTTAATGAATATTACAAGAAACTTTACTCTCAGAAATATGAAAATCTGAAGGAAATTGGAATAATAAAATTCCAATACTTGGAAGCACGCCACCCACCAAGACTTGGCCAGAGTGAAGTGGAAACGTTAAACAGGCCTATATCTAGTTCTGAAATTGCATCAACTATGCAAAATCTCCCTAAAAAGAAAAGCCTGGGAACAGATGGCTTCACATCAGAATTCTACCAAACCTTTAAAGAAGAATTAGTACCTATATTGCTAAACCTTTTCCAAAATATAGAAAAAGAAGGAATACTACCTAACACATTCTGTGAAGCAAACATCACCTTGATCCCTAAACCAGGGAGAGACCCAACAAGAAAAGAAAACTATGGACCAATATCACTAATGAATATTGATGCAAAAATATTTATCAAGATGCTAACCAACAGAATCCAACAATACATGAAACAAATTATACACCGTGACCAAGTGGGCTTTATCCCAAGGTCTCAAGGCTGGTTCAATATACATAAATCTATAAATGTAATTTAGCACATACACAAATTAAAAACTAAAGACCATATGATTCTCTCAATTGATGCAGAAACAGCTTTTGACAATATCCAGCATCCCTTCATGATCAGAACACTTAAAAAAATTGGTATAGAAGGGACATTCCTTAAACTGATAGAGGCCATCTACAGCAAACCCACAGCCAATATCGTATTGAATGGAGTTAAATTGAAACCATTTCCACTTAGATCAGGAAC
>CAUYON010066268.1:0-10829 GCA_963573935.1 Arctocebus calabarensis | reverse complement strand
ATATGAGGACAATTAATGACAATTATTGACACGGTGGGGGTGAAGGAAGGGGAGAGCAGAGAGAGGAAGAATGAGGGAGGGGTGGGGAAAGGAAGAGCAGAGAGAGGGAAGGAGTAAGGGGGGTGGGGTCTTGGGGTCTTGCGGTCTTGGTGTCTTGGTGTGTGCCACACCTTTGGGGGGCAAAACACGATTGTAAGAGGGTCTTTTCCTAACAAATGCAACCAGTGTAACATGGTTTCTTGTACCCTCAATGAATCCCCAACAATAAAAAAAAAAGATAGATTTAGTGGGTTCATATAGAGTATGAAAGTCTAAACTAAAATAGTCGCCTAGCTAACAAGTGGAAAATTAAGGATTTGCTCACACCTTTGTCTCCCAGAAAAATTTGAGTTCCTGATCATGGTTGAAGCTGGTATGTGAAGAGAAGTGAACTGCAGTTTGCATCAGTTTTTCAGTTTTTCTTTAGAAAAATAAAACCATTTAATACATTATCTAATTACTGACTTTTAAGAATGCAAAAAACATCATCTTCAATGATGATATTTTCCTTAACCACTCCACATTGGTTTTCTTTTAATATGTAGGCATTAATTTCTTTGTGTGGAAGCAATTTATGAATGCATCATCCATGGAAATAACAGAAGTTAGAAACTCCCTTCATTTGCTTCTTTAGGCCTAGGAGTGGTAATGAATTTTTCTACTATTATTAGATTTGAATTACTGGTCTATACCACCTTCAAGATTACCTGACACACTGCTCACATATTTGTACATAATTTTCTTATTAACTTTGATCCTATTCTCTATTTTCTATTGAGAAGCTGACTGATAATTATAAGTGTACATGTGTGCACATACACACTTCCCAAATACAAATACATGTTCCCATAATAGACAAACTATGACACTGAAATTAGTTGCACCAAATTATGAAACAGAGTTTTGCACACATGAGATTAAGAATTTATGAGATAATTGAAGGAAAAGTGTTAAGAAGTCAAAGTCAAGTGATGAGTAAGATGTGAAATGAAAGCAGGATCTAGGTAAGAAATGCTGTTCATTTTATTCCATGTTTGTATCTTAACTTAATTTTGTAAATTATCATTGCTGTGGTTATAATGAACATGTGCCCTACCACAAAATTTGTATATTGGAATTTAAGAGCCAATTTGGTGGTATTAAAAGATAGGGCCTTTATGGAGTAATTAAGTCATGATGGTTCTTATTCCATGAATAGGATCAATACCCTTATAAAAGGAGTGAAAGGACCTAGGTAGCCCACTTTCCCTTGTACTCTTGCCATGTAAGGACACAGCAACAAGGAGCCATCTTGGAAAGAAAGTGCAAGCCTTCACCTATCACTTGATCACGGACGTATCATCCTCTAGAAATGTGAGAAATAAATTTGTGCCCATGATAAATTACCCTGTCTGGGTTTTTTGTTATTGTTATAGAAGCACAAATGAGATAAGATGGCCACATTTAGGAACAATCATCTCATGGATAAATATTAACTTACACTTCTTCTTCCCACCTGTGTTTGGAATTTAGAGATGCAATAGGAATAGAAGTTGAGCCAGTTGTGATGCTTCTGCCTTCATTCAGGCAATAAACAAGATGATTCAATGGACTAGTGGTGGTATGAATACAAAAGTAGTTTAGAGAGAACTATATTTTAGGGAATGAAATCAGGATGATTCTAAGAATACGTTTTATTGAACAATTGCTGCATTAAAGGGCTTGTCCCTTTTATGTTTCCCCTTGTTCATAGACTGTATTGTTCCCAGGAGAAGTTGTGGACATTGTGCTACATATATTTTTCTTTTGTTATACCAGGTAAATATTGAATTTATTATTGGCCACTGGTCCCTTTCTCACAGATTTTCCCCCTTCCTCTTATTTTGCTAAATTTTCTAGTATGAGTGACTGTATGGTTAGAAGAGATCTTGTCTGACCTGAAGAACATGAGAGAATATACGGTTAAAAGTTGGAGGTCATTGAAAAGAGTATCATATAATGGTTAAGAAAAAATGTCACAGAGTAGTGCTATGAATTGAATTTTGAACGAATTTCATCTGAATTGTGTCTACTTCATGAATACTATTTGACCTGGCATGTTTAATTGGCCTTCATTTTGACCTTCATTTACACACTGCTAAAATGGTGACTAAAAAGAATGAGCTATGGGCCATGCCTGTGGCTCAGTGGGTAGGGTGCCAGCTACATACACTGAGGCTGCCAGGTTCAAACACAGCCGGGAGCCAGATAAAGAAACAATGACCATTGCAACAACAACAACAACAAAATAGCCGGGGTTTGTGGTGGGTGCCCTTAATCCTAGCTACCTGGGAAGCTGAAGCAAGAGAAAAGAGAATCCCTTAAGCCTAGGAGTTTTAGATTGCTGTGAGCTGTAATTCCCCAGCACTTTACCCAGGGTGAAAGCTTGAGACTGTCTCAAAAAAAAAAAAAAAAGAAAAGAAAAAGAAAGACTAAACTGTAATAGTTGCAGTGTCCTTGTTTTACACACAGCCCTTTGTGTGGAACTTCGAATTTAATTTTTCCCAGCAACCCTACAAGATACATAGTCTATACTGTAAATGATAAATGTTTTTGCTTCCAAATTTACAGTTAGATACAACTATTAAACACTCTTTGTCTAAATCTTCACATAGAATTCCCTAGACCTTTCCACCCAATACCTCATAATTTGATTATACTATTCCATTATGCTATTACTGGGTGAGGATATAGGAACACATAGTAGAAGTTTCATTCCTCTATATAAGGCAGATTTCCTCCTGAAGAAGAGTAGGAGCCAGAAGAGACGTAGGAAGTAATCCAGTGAGTTGCCTGTGTAACTGACATGGTGCTTGTCTTTGTCATGACTTGATTTAGGCACATCTCAAAGACAGTACATGGCTCTGAAACTCAGTATCATTGATAAATTTATATGAGAGTGGTGGATATTTAAAAAGTGGTTCTCATGGTGCTGGTGACAACAGGTGTCATTTTCCCTGGCTAATACCTTTAATAGAGTCACCTTCAATGAGAGGAAGCCATTGGTTCTATGGAAGTAAATGTAAGTCAAGATTCTTAGTCTATTGAAAGGAGATGAGGTCATCTCAGACTTCACCTCACATGCTGGCGTGGTAAAAGGTGCTCAAGTTTGCTACAGTTTAAAGCTGATCTCAACCTGACACACCTACCACCTGTCAGCAGTCTTCGGTGTTTTGTCATTTTATGTTAGACTCAGCTAAAAAGTTTATTCCTTGGCTAAAGGCCTACAGAAATCTTGTCTCTAGACCACCCACTTGACAGGGAGTGCATAAAAGCAATTTTTCCCAGAAGCTCATGAAATGAGATCATTAGAGGATATACAGCTGATTTTTCTTCTCCTGTGGACCTGTGAGACTCAAACCTAGTGTGAAGTACTGATTGATGTGGCTTTAGATTGTGTTGGTCCTCCTCATCATAATTCTTCCCTTCTTACTTCCTCCATTTAATAATATAAGGAAATCTAACAATGATTCCTTGTAATTTAGGGGAATTCTTCTTGGCCATTTCCTAGAAATGAAAATGCATGACCCTTGCTAGAAGTTAAAAAGTAATTTTCCTATAGAAGCATAGAAGGGAGGAAGAGGAGAGTTTGGTTTAAAGGAGCCACTTGTTCCTATACTATTCTTCTTGAAAATAAGTTCACCACTCAAATATGACTTTAAGTTTTTCTGTAAACTACTAATGACAGTTGCTACTTGTTGTTTAACTCAAGGTGGCATTGAGAGAATGTAAAGTTTTCATAGAAGGATATTGGTAACTAATAAAAAATAATGTTTCAATTTAGTAATACAAGCAGTCTCCAGGTTATGAAAAAGATAGGTTCTATAGACTTGCTCTTAAGTTGAATGTGTATGTAGGTTGGAATAGATACATTTACTCATTACCTGTAAAGACTCCATTAATAATTGCAAATTGTACCAAAGACAGATGTTTGTAACTCAGGGATTGCTTGCATTTAATTTACCCCCAACAAAGGGAAACTATCAAGAATTCTGTTTAAAGTAATTGAGTATAATCAGTCAAGATGAGACTCAAACCAAAGACACAATATGCTTCACAACAGTTTCTGAGAAAATGAAATACCTAGAAATATACCTAACAAAGGGAATGAAGAATATTTACAGAGAAAACTGCAAAACTCTGAGAAATGAAACAGAAGACCTTAAGCAATGGAAAAATATACCATTCTCATGGATAGGAAGAATAAATATTGTTAAAATATCCGTATCTATGTAAAGCCATCTACAGATTGAATGCAATCCCCAACAAAGTACTGATGTCATACTTTGAAGAACTTGAAAAAGTAGCATACAGACTCTGGCTAGATGGCCAACTAGAGACGGCTATCAACAGATGCTCCACTCCAGAAGGAGAAATTTTGGAGGAGGTCAAATCCTTGCTCTTTCCTTATGATATGAACTTATACTTAGAAAAACGCAGAGACTCCAACACAAGGCTGCTAGAAGTGATCAAGAAATACGGTAACATCTTAGGATATAAAATAAATGTTCACAAATCAGTAGCCTTTATATATGGCAATAATAGTTAAGCTGAGAATCAAATCAAAGACACAGTACCCTTCACAGTAGCTTCAAAGAAAATGAAATACCTGGGAATATACCTAACAAAGAATGTGAAGCATCTCTACAGAAAGAACTATGCCACTGTGAGAAAAGAAATAACAGAAGATGTTAACAAATGGAAGAACATAGCATGCTCATGGCAGGGAAGAATCAACATATTTTAAATCCTCATACTACGCAAAGTGATCTACAGATATAATAAATCCCAATCAAAGCACCAATGCAATCCCTTGAAGAACTTGAAACAATAGAACTTCTTTTCATATGGAACCAGAGAATGGAACCACCCCTAATGACCAATGCAATTCTAAGAAATAAAAATGAATCTACAGATGTTTAGGTAAGATAGTTGACTAGAAGTAGCTTTCACCAGAAGCTACTGTACAATAGGAGAAGATTCGGACTGACATGAACTCAGAGAATTTGAAATTTGGGAGTTGAATATGAGGAGAAGAAATCAATGTGTACATCACCCCCACTGACCCAAGTTGCAAGAATGAGAAAGAGGGAGAAAAATGAAAGAGATCACTTATGGAGTAAGTAGACCAGAGGTGCCTGGTGCCAATGGGGATGGGGGACCCCCCCCCAACCAGGAGGCCCACAGCAGGCTTTCCAGGAGTGAGCATGGAACAAAGGACCTGGCAATAGAGTGGTTAACTTCCTTTCCTGGGGCCTCCATATCTAGTCTCACCCCATAAATTTTAATGCCAAATAGGTCTGAATAGGGCTCACTATGTGTCCTCAGTTAGATCATCTCTCAATATGTATTCAGGGATAACATATTATTTCAGTGAAAAAAAGGATAATTAGTTATTTTTAAACCTGAAAATATTCAAGGGGAGTAGCAAGCTGAAGTGTTCAGGCAACATAAAAAACTAGAGCAGACCAACACTCTGAGAAATAACAAGAGAGATACAGCAGAAAATAACATCTATAAAAAAATGCTGAAATATCAGGAATAGAATTCAGAATATGGATGGCAAATAAGATTCATGGATTGGAGAAGTTGGGGAAAGAAAACGAAACAATAGTCAAAAAGTTGCCTCATGAAATCACTAAATTTAAAGACAAAGTCACCAAGGTATTGGATATAATAAGAAAAGATATAGCTGAGAACTGAGCTTAAGGAATTGAAAGAGGCATTCAAGGTACTTCAAAACAAAATAGAGAGCCTCAATAATAGAGTAGAACATAGAGAAGAAAGAATTTCAGAAATGAAATCAAGATATTTGAACTATCCCAATCAGTCAAAGAGGCAGAAAAGAAAGAGAACAAAAGCAGAACATTACCTACAAAAGTTATAAGATTATTACAGAAGATCAAACATCTAAATTATAAGCATCAATGAAGGATAGGATAGTCCTAAAAGAATTGATGCTCTATTCCAAGACATCATGGTGTCGAATTCCTAAAGCATTACAGGAGACACAACAATTCAGATGGTAGATCATTTCAGAATCCCAACACAATTCAGTACAAACTAAGCGTCTCCTAGACACATAGTATTAAATTTGCCAAATTCAATATGAAAAAAAAATCCTCCAAGCAGCCAGGCATAAGGAAATTCTCACCTACAAAGGGAAAAATATCAGAATTACCTCAGATCTTTCAGCTGAAATTTTTCAAGTCAGAACAGGATGGTCATTGCACTTTAACCTTGTTTTTTTTTTTTTTTTCTTCCTTAAGTCAGAGTCTCACTTTGTCACCCTTGGTAGATTGCCATGGCACCATAGCTCACAGCAACCTCAAATTTTTTGACTCAAGCAATGCTCTTGTCTCAGCGTCCCCAGTAGCTGGGACTATAGCCCACCCCAATGCCCAGCTAAGCTATTTTTAGAGGCAGTGTCTCATTCTTGCTCAGGCTAGTCTCAAATCTGTGAGCTCAGGCAATCCTCTCAGCATCCAAGAGTGCTGGGATTACAAGTGTGAGCAACTGTACCTGGCCTGACTTTATCCTATTAAACAAAACATTTTCCACCCAGGATTCTGTATCCTGATAAATTGAGTTTCACTTGTCATGGGAGAATCAAATACTTTATTGAGAATCAAATATTGAGGAAATTTGGTATAACTAGATGAATGCTACATGAAGTACTCAGATCTATTCTTCATACTGACCAGCAAGATGGTTCATTATCAAAGTAAACATACGGAGAAATTAAAATACAAATCTTAGCTTCCACAATAGTGCAAGGGATAAAAAATAAGCTCTGGACATCTGAAAAATGAGATGGCCAAAACTCTACCCTACCTATTGATTTTCTCAATAAATGTGAATGGCTTAAATTTCCCACTAAAAAGGCAAGGGCTGGCTGACTACATGCAAATGGTCAAGCCCAAGATCTGTTGTCTCCAGGAAGCACACTTAATCACTAAGGATAAAACAAGACTTATAGTTAAGAGATGGAATGAATAATCTAGGAAAATGGAAATCAGAAAAAAATACAGACTTGCAACCTTATCTGAAGCTACAATTGGATTTAAACAAACAAAAATAAGTAAATACAAAGATAGATATTACATACTTTTTAAGGGAAGCATAATGCATATAACAATTTAAATAATTAACATTTATATACCCAATCTAAACGCTCCTTGATACATAAAAGAAACTCTAAATGATCTAACCAATATCATATCTTCCTGCACCATAATAGTTAAAGATTTTAACACCCCAATGACAGTACTGAACAGAATCTCTAAGTAGAAACTAAACAAAAAGATAATGAACTTAAACATGACTCTAGAATAAATGGACTTAGCAGATATATACACATTAGATCCTAACAAAACTGAATACACATTCTTCTCATCAGCCTATGAATCATCCTCCAAAATTGATCATATCTTAGAACATAAACCTAACTTCAACAAATTCAAAAGAAGAGAAACAATTCCTCATATCTTCTCAGACCATCACAGAATAAAAGTTGAGCTCAACAATGGAAGTTTTCTTATTGCAATAAAGTCATGGAAATGAAATAACATTGTGCTGAAGGACAACAAGGTCAAAGAGAACATGAAAAATAAAATCACTAAATTTACTGAAAAAAATATAATGAAGGCACAAGCCATAAAAACTGTGGGATACTGCAAAGGCAATCATAAGAGGAAAAATTGTAGCATTAGATACTTTCATCATGAAAACAGAGAGCAAGTCAACAACCTGATGCTCCATCTCAAGCAACTAGAGAAAGAAGAGCAATCCAACTCACAACCCAGCAGAAGAAAATAAATAAGTAAAATTAGAGCACAATTAAATGAAATCAAGAACAAAAGAATCCTCTGAAAATCAGCAAAACAAAAAGTTTTGTTCAAAAGATTGATAAAATTCATAAAGTGGCAACATGTGGAAAATGATGGCAGCTGAGTAGCAACGTCTGTGCAACTGGACTTGGTGAGAGTGGGGAGGGGAGATTTCAGGCATCTCTGGCTGGTGGGTTCTGCCCAGAAGCCTCCCTTTGGTGACACAGGGAGTCAGTGAGAGACTTCTGAACCCCACAAAGAAAATAGAAGTGGTGAAAACCTGGCAAGCAGTAGGTATGTTTGTTCAGTAGGAGGCTGCCTGCAGCTGTAACCATAGCAACAGCGAGACTGCAAGCAGGAAAAGCCTTACCTATGGGCTGTTTTGGTTTTTTGGACTTGGGCAATCAATTGAACTGACTTGGGAGATCTTGGGCAGGTGTGCAGATGACTTTGGACATTGTCTGGAGCCCCAGACTGAGCACTTGAGCCCGAGAGGAGCTAATATCCTTCAGCTGTGGACTTCCCACACAGTAACTGTGGGGGAGATGCCCCTTTGTGTTGCAGCACAGGGATTGGCTAGGAGACCTTGGACAAGTAATCTAGTGACTGAACTGCCCAAAGTTGGGGACCGAGAGACTGGGGAAAAGCAGAGATCCATGTGTTTGGCAGATTAACAGCCTTCATCCCTAGTGGCATGGAGGGAGATGGGATTTGATGCAATAAATAGGCAGGCAGCCATTCCAGGAGAGATCCCAGTGATAAGTGCTTTCCTTGGAAAGCTTCTTTTTAGCCAAGGTTCACAGTTTGGAGTGTCTTTTGGGCAAGTGGAGGAGACATTTGGGCTCCCAGGACTGTGGGATCTGAAAGGTCAACAGAGACCTCCAGTTTCCATCTCATAAAACTGTATCAACATCTTGATTAACATCTCATACCTCCGAAGATCACCTGTTACCTGGAAAATATTCAGAAAGATATGCATACTGTTTGGTATATGTTTTGTGTGTGTGTTAATTTCAACATTTTTCCTTGACATTTTTCTTTTTTTTTCTTTTTGTTCCTTTCCCTCTCTCTTTTTTTCTACTATTCTAGTTTAAATACCATCTTCCATTTTTGCCTTCTTTAACAATTAGAATTTCATTTCTGCCAGTGTTTCTGCCTCTATTATTTGTTTTTTTTTCCCCCAAGTTTTATCCCATAAGCCAGGGGTTCTCAAACTTTTTAAACAGGGGGCCAGTTCAGTGTCCCTCAGACTGTTGGCAGGCCAGACTATAGTTAAAAAAAAAAAAACAACAACAACAAAAAACTATGAACAAATTCCTATGCACACTCCACATATCTTATTTTGAAGTAAAAAAACAAAACAGGAACAAATACAATATTTAAAATGAAGAACAAATAAAGTTAAATCAACAAACTTACCAGTATTTCAATGGGAACTATTGGCCTGTCTGATTTTGGCTAATGAGACGGTCAATGTCTGGTTCTGTATTTGTCACTGCTAGTTGTAACAAGTGATGCAAGTGTGCATCAGTTAGTCTAGATCTGGTTGGAGATTTCAGATGTTTCATTCTGGAAAAATTCTGTTCACAGACATAAGTACTACCAAAGAAGGTTGTCATTTTGAGTGCATGGTTCCTGAGATTAGGATACGTCTCAGAGGGGAGAGATGCATAGAAAATAGGAAGGCTGCTTGACTTGAATGTATCTTTGAGAGAGTCAAAATTCTGCAATTCAGCCAGTTCCATTTGGTAAATTATATCCACATTTTCTCTCTTTCTTTTTTTTTTATTTCAAGATACTTTATTCTTAAAACAGGTCACAACACTAAGCTTTTGGCCCATTCTTCCACTGAACAAGCTACAAATGCTTGCTGAGCAGCAGAGGGGTACTCTTTCATAGCATGTCTGAAAAGTGAATAAAAATCCATATAAAACAAACATTCAAATAGTTTCCATAGGAACACAGATAAGTGTGACCCCATCTCCTAATCTTACATATTGTTGCATCTGTGCCAACCCTACTCTTACAAAGACATTTCAAAACTAGCAATAATTAAGTTAAATGGTCCCCCAAAATCCCTTAATTCAAGCTGAACTCACAGTTAACAGCTACAGAGTGATATCTACACATTAATACTAGCTGAAGCACAAGTTGCTGGGTGAAGTTTCATTCCACTTTCCCAAGCACAAGACACAGGAGAGTGCCCACATCTTGCTCTTCTACTTTGGGTAGGTAGTTGGGGTTCTGTATTTGCTGCACAAGTTGTCATGTCGGTCCTGACATCACATAGTAGATTGTCGGCCTCTGGAATCCATTGAAAGTAGAAGCAGCAGCTGCAGTGTAAGCACCCATATTTTCAAAGATGCCCACATGCATTTCTGGCAGTTCACAGTGCTCAACTATGCAGTCAAGGCCATCGCATATTGGTCCCCATATGCTGGATGAATAATACTTCTCATCTGGTTTAGGTCTCTTTTGCAGAACAGGCTTTACATGAGCATGATCATAAAGGATGAAATTAAACGATCCATATTCTCCATCACTGATGTAATATATAAAGGTTTGTTCACTGGATTCATCTTCATCATCAGAGCCTATCTGTTCCTCTAATACAATTTTTTGGGGGAATGATATTAACTGCAAGTGTGAAGACTGATGCAACATAATATCTGCCTGGCTCAGCTATAATTCTCACTCCAGAGTCTGATGGAAAGTACTTGTCCAATGCTGGGTTGATCACACCAGCGATCTCTTCAAATCTAAGCTTCATATCCTCAGATTCAGGAAAGCCACCACCAACACCAAGGAGGTACATGCTGAAACCAACCTCAGCTCCCATGTCAAAGACACAGCGGGCATCAGAGATTGCCTGCACGAAGGTCTCAGGATCAGTACAGCCACTTACTACGTGGAAGCTGACACCAATATTTAGCTCTTTTGCCC
>CAUYON010066264.1:0-14588 GCA_963573935.1 Arctocebus calabarensis | reverse complement strand
TTGCTCTTTGAATTCCTTGAATTCTTGAGATAATTTTTGAAATGCACCCAGAATTTCTAGATCCAACTTTTCCTCTATTTTATCGATCTTGTTTGCAGTCCAAATTCTGAATTCAATTTCTGACATTTCAGCCATCTGTTTATGCATAGGATCCTCACTTGTGTCCGCCAGATTATTCCTTGGGGGGGTTGACCTAGTCTGGTTGTTCGCATTTCCAGAGCTTTTCCGTTGATTCTGCCCCATGATTATTTTTACACCGTTTGGTTAGATGAGTAGATAAGAACACTTTGGGCTGGGAGTTCTAGGAGTAGTGATTGACCAGTTCTTTGTTTAAAAACTTGGGCTGGCGTCTGTACCTTTTCCCTAGAGTTTTGGCACTGCTTGCAAAACTGGGGACCTTCTTGGTGTGGTGGGTTTAAGTGGCTCTGTCTTATTTTCAGCTGGTCTTTGTCTTACCCTAGAGAATCTGTTATTCTGGATTGAAATCTGAGCTGTGAAGGAATACCAGAGTTAAGTCGCTGCACCCCCCACAGGCAACAATTGAAAAAGTCAAATAAAAACCTTCCCACTACCACACACCCAGGGTACCACTTTGGAAAGTTCTTGGGTGATTAGCCCAGCTGAAGAGGTCCTAATCAATTGTCCTAGCCATCACCGATCTCAAATGGAAGAATTAAAAAAGTCTCTGGCAAGTAGATAGCAGGGATCCGCTGGAAGCTCTTGTATAATTCACTTCGATGCTCCATGAGCTCAGGAGGGCACCCCCCCCCCCAGCAAGTAAATTTGTCTGGGAAGGTTGATGCCTCCTTCCCAACCTTGCCTCTCTATCACACCCAGTCAGTGGTAACAGTTGTGATCCAGTTTCCTCCAATGAGCAGATTCTCCAGGGGTTTGCACCTGCCTGGGTCATAGTGAGGTCTGTGGCTCCACAACCAGTCCGCTACTCCCTGTCACTGTTTGGCAGGGGGAGGTGAGGCCTGACAACCTGGGTACTTGACAGGGTCTGGGGCGATTCACTCAGTTCCTCCCCTGTGCCTGATTGATGTTGCTGCTGGAACAGAACAAGTTCGCAGAATTTATTTCTGTCAAGGCTATTTTCCCTGGTCAGACTGTGGCTGCAAATGGGTTTTACTCAGTCTGTGAGTTCCAGCCCTTTGTCTCAGCTTTCATCCCCTGAGGGCCAGGTTAAGTAAAGCATCCTGTCTGGGAGTATTCTGATCCCTGCTTTATGTCCCAGCCGGTACCACCTCAGGCCAATCCTTCACGTGCCTTGGTTGCCAGTCTGCTCTGCTGGCACCAACTGGAGCAGCCACTGCTTCCCCGGGCCGCCCAGAATACTGGGAGTGTCTCCTCAAAACATCCCCAGGGGTGCAGCTCTCCAGCTATTGTTCCCGGAGCTGATTGCTGTTTCGTGCCTCAGGAGACCTTCCCACCAGCCGGGTCTCCTCATGGCTCTCTCCCCTTTCACCACTGCAAGCCGGAAAACCAGCACAGTTCAGCAAGTTTGCGCCTGTCCACACCCCTCAAGAAAATCTCCAAGAAACTGGACTCTGTGGGGAACAGGCCTCCAGACATCGGGGTGAGAGTGGAGGGGAACACCAGGAACACCAACTTGCAGGTAGAGAGTATATACAGTTTTATGCCTGGCTGGAGAGTGCCACGGCACCCTAGTAGGGGAAGGAGGTCCTGTTTTTAGAGGGTCTCTCCCATGGGGTAGAGTGGGAGGACATCTGAACTCTGCTCGCTTGTTTGTATGGAGGTATGGCGTGTACTGCGAACCTCTCTCATGGGGGAGGGGACTCCCGTCCGCTTGGTGATGTGCTCTGTACCTTTTTGTTTGTGTCCTCGGGGTCTCAGGTCGTCCTAGCAGGGTTGATGTGTGCTCTTCGACCTTTTCTTTTGGCTCAGATCCAAACCATCGGCTTTCTTGCTGAGTTTCTGTCCTTTAACTCTCCTTCTGGACAGGAACCTCTGCTGAAAGCTGGCTACAGATCGCCATCTTGGCTCCTCCCCCATGTGTGTTATATTTAAAATAAAATAAAAGTAAGTTTTTCCTCTCTGGGGTTCAGTGTGCTATAATGGAACCCAATAGACCCTAATTGAATTCATCTGTCACCTTCTAATTCTTTGACATTAGACAAATTGTTTAAGTTTGTGGGTTTCAATCCTCTTGTATAAAATGGGTCTGCTTGTTAGAGTTATTGAAGATTATAGCTAATATGTTGGTTAAATGTTTAGCACAAAGCCAAGAATGTAGCAGGTGCTCAGTAAATATCAGTAGTAGTTAATATTGCTTCTGTTCTGTCTTTCTTAGAGCTCCTGATACAGTACTGAGACCATGGTAGGGATCTTTGAATTTGGTTTATAAGTAGGTCATTTAAATAGCTCCTGAAATCCTATTACTTTTATGAAGGTTCTTATTGGCTCTGTTCTATCAGATTTACAAAACTTTCATGGCTTTTCTGGACTATTCTTTCTATTTCCATTATCTGTAAGGGGAGCCTTTGGTATGTATTCTGAAGTAACTTCCAAAACAGTGATTTGAAGGAATTATTTATTTATTTTTGAGTAATATTTTGGATTGATCCCTACATTTTTCTAAATATCAGTAGCCAAAACTCTAATAAATAAAGCATTTTTCACATACTTCATATTAAGTGTGTGGAACACATAGAATAAAATCTCAGCCAGTCTGACTTGCAAATGAATAAATTATTTTGCCTAGATTACTTCAGTTCACCAGACATTTTTAAATGTATTTCCAGGCATTTTATAGTTGCTGCATTTTCAAAGATGAGTAAGATATGGTTCCTGACTTTAGATTAAGTTTAGGGTGAATGAGAGACACAAAAATAGATTATTTTAATACATGGTTTTTTCTAAGATGGAGTTAAGGATGGGATCACAGATGGAGGGTAATTGATGGGAAAAGAGAAGACTCATGGGAAGTTGTGAGCCTTAGCTTGTGATTTCTCTCAGAAGACATAAAAGTTGATTCATTTGATTCAGGGACAGAGACCCAACCCAAAATTTCTTCAATCTTTATGGAAATTTATTGCCTAAAGAGTTCAGAGGTAGATTTGGCTCTAGGTGAGCCTTGATGCACTGGCTCAGTGTCTTCCATGGCTCTCTCTTAACTGTGCCCTAAGAAAAACCAGGTGGCCTCTGTGATTCCAGACCTTATCCTTCTCACACATTACTCCCCAGGGAAGAGTAACTTTTTCTCTAGTTCTAGCTCAATTTGGGGATTTAGTTCCTCTCAGAGGCTGTAAATTGTATGTATCTCTGAACCAGTCACTGTGACTAGTGGAATACCAATGGGATTATGTAAGTCAAGGCCTACCGTTATGCTTCGAGTGAGGTCAGACTGACCCAAACCTCATGTCTAAGCATGGGAGGAGAGAAGAATAGATGATCAGGAGGAAGCTAGCAAATGTTCACTAGACCAGGGGAAGAAAAGTGAAAGGAATTTTTGGGGAAAGGAAATAATATAAGCAAAAGCAAGGAAGCATGTGTCATCATGATGTGTGTGAGAAAAGGCAGCAGTTACACATTAATATAACATGTAATATAAGACTTAGAGGCTTGGCACCTGTGGCTCAACGGGCTAAGGCGCCAGCCATGTACACCTGAGCTGACGGGTTTGAATCCAGCCCAGCCTGCCAAACAACAGTGACACTAACCAAAAAAAATGGCCGGGCATTGTGGCGGGCGCCTCTAGTCCCAGCTACTTGGGAGGCGGAGGCAAGAGACTCACTTGAGCCCAGGAATTGGAGGTTGTTGTGAGCTGTGATGCCATAGCACTCTATCCAGGGTGACAGCTTGAGGCTCTGTCTCAAAAAAAAAAGACTTAGAAAATAATTATAAAGATATTAATGTGATTATTTACCACTCTACATCAAGTTTCCACACATTGTTTAATTCTCACAGGTTAGTCCACCTTGCAGATAATGAAACTTGAGCTCAGGTTTACAGCTAATAATTTGTAGACTGGACTCAAACCCAGATTATCTGGCTCCAGAGACAGGTCACTTAGTCTTTATATTTCATTAACTATCTTCCTCTATGTTACTAGAATTTCAGGAAATAAGACCCCTTTACCATACTAAAGGGCCATGTTTTCTCAGGGGTTCAAGTTTTCTTCTAGCCTTTGTTCTTTGTCCTATCATGTAAAGGTAGTGGTTCTGAGACTTAAGGATTTGGTTTTATTGGCTCAAATTTTACACTCCACTGGAAGACAAGGAACAGGCCCACTGTCCAATCATGTTTGCTGAAAATACTGCAGCCTGAGTGGAGACACACTTCCCCTGATGTTGCTAGAAGTTTTCTTGTGTCTGGCATTTTGCAGATCACCATATATCTTTCAAACACTTCTTTTCTGAGGATAGTCTAACTGCTGGGGCCCTTAAATACAAACTCATTCTTTGTGTAGAGTCCTGGCATGGTCATTTGTGTGTACAAGTCCATCCTCAGTTGCATACTGGGATAGTAGGCCATGTAGTTCATGAAGAGCTGAGTGCCCACTGGGTAGTATGCTGTAGAGGGCTACAGTGCTCGTGGGTTCAGGAGCACAGACGGCTGATAGATGGCAGCATCAGTAGGAATAACTGCTGCTGAGTTGGAAATGTGTAGGAGGGAGGCGACAGGCATGGTAACTTACATGGTGGTGGGGATAAGCCATTTCGATTTAAAGTGCCCCCCATTAACACAAAGTTCATCTTCTCAGCTGAACACTGAAGGACTTCAACATATCTGTCCTTCATGGTTTTGTATGACACTTCTGTGCAGCCATAAATGCTCTGTCCACAGACTTCATCTGGATAAAGGCATCTCCTGATAGGTGGCCCTGGTGATTCAATACCATGTGAACACTGTGGGTACAAATGTCAGTGGAGAACTCCCCCAGGAAGTCCAAGATGTCTTCTATTGTGGCCGCATAGGGAAGACTGCGAAGGCGTATACAGTCTCTAACATTTGTAGGAGTCACAAATTGCTGAGGTAGTACTGGAATAATGGGAGGGGTTGGAAGTGGAATGAAAGGGGCTGAGGAGAATCGATTCAGCATCTGCTGAACTTCAGCCGTGGTGCTCCTGAACAGTTCAGTGTATCTTTTTCCCAACAAGTCCTTATGGTTCCTCAAGGCGTTCTGTGTATATTTCTCACAAGCAAAGAGTACAAAAGCATCCCCTGTTGGCCTACCACCTGGGTAGGTGACAAAGAGGATGCCTTCCTTCCCACCAGTAATGGGACAATGCTGTCCAAAGAAGGCACCACTTCTTTAGCTGTGGCAGTGAAAGGGAGCCCCTGCATGCAGACAATGACTTGATTTTCCTTGGAGAGAAACTGGGCTACCTCATTTGAGGTACTGCCAGCAATTTTAAGAAAATCTTTGCCTGTTGCTTTGTAAACCTCAGTATACTGGGTCCCCATGTGATGTTTGTGCCTCTGTAGTGCTAGATCTCTGTGCTACTCACTTATAAACCTAACCAGAGCTTCTCCATTCCTTTGACCCTGAGCATTCAGACAAAGTGCTGCACCTCCTTTGGCAATATTGAGTCCTTTGAAGAATCTTGCAATATCTTGATCTGACAACTGCCATGGTAAACCTCGTGCCCCGACTGCAGTGTTATTATCGATGAGTTGCATCTTGCTGCAAGTGCCACTTTCAAATTTGTAATTTACTCTTTCTGGATCTGAAAACCTGTGGTTATAAGGCTCTGAAATCATTGCTAAAATTATATTCCCCATATCTTCAACTTGAGAGGCTCCATATTGGGAAACTGAACTATTCTCAAAGTTGTAAATACTCTGTCATTGCAGCAACATCTAGTTTGTAAATATCAGGTGAGCCAGGGCAACACTTCTTAAATTCTTTTCGAAGATCAAAAAATGAATAGAAGCATTCCAGTAGTAGTACATTGTTCTTGGAAGCCTCAGGGTGCAGGATTTGCCTGATATGAAGCTCCCTATCAGTATAGAGACAGAACAAAGTGCCCACTCCAACGTTCAGTTCATTGCTCACTGACTGCTTAAACTGTTGGAGGGCTTGGTCCAGCTGTGACGCCGAGGACAGGCTTTTGGCATCTATTTTAGTTTTTTCTTTGCAGTCTTCCCTCAGTTCCAACTGATCCGACCTAACTAGTACTTTGTGCAACTGTCCCACCTTCTTGTTGACTAGATCCATGACTTTCCACAATAGCAGGATCAGCTCCTTCTGATCCAAGCCCAGCTTGGCCCCGGTGGCCCCAGCAGTGATCCCAAAAGAGCCACCAAGTAATCTGGAGAAGCCGTCATGACGATAGGTGGGGAGGTGGAAGTAAGGGGGTAGGGAGGCAGTGAGGTGGATGGAATTGAAACGAAAAAACTGTGCCGAAACCTCTTCTAAGAGAAAGGAAAAGCGCCTACTCCCTTCCTTGCTACCGCTAGTGAAAAAGGCGGTAACTAACCATCTAAGCCCACACCTGGCCGGCACTCTACACCCAGGGTAGGAGGGGGGCGGGAAGCTATTTTCTGCCTTTTTGGTGAGACATTAACTGTCACTGCTCATAGCTGACAGTGTCATCACCCCTTTTCTAATTTGTTGCTTTCTTTTTTCTGGGCTGGGGAAGCAGATAATAATAGTCCCCATAATAATGCTATAATTTATTGTGTGCCTTATATGTGCCATATACTGTTAGAAACGTTAACATATTATTTGTAACTTTGTAACTCCTTTTTCCCAGCTTTTTTGAGATTTAATTGCAGATAAAAATTGTCTATATTCAAGATGTACAATGTGATGTTTATGTGTATATAGATACATAAATTGTGAAGTGATTATCATAATCAAGGTAGTTAGGCTGTCACTTTTCTCATATAGTTGTCTTTTTTTTTTTATGGTGAGAACATTTAGCATCAACTCTTTTAGCAAATTTCCAGTGTACAATACATTATTATTCACTATAGTCACTATGCTGTGTATTAGGTCTCCAGAACTTGTACATCTTAGAACTGTACGTTTATATCTTTTGACCAACATTTCCTCATTTTCCCCATTCTCTGACTCCTGAAAATCATAGTTCTACTTTCTGTTTCTATGAATTTGACTTTTTTTACATTCCACATATAAATGAAATCCTACAATAATAGTTTTTCTGCATTTGGCTTGTTTCATTTAGCATAATGTCCTCTAGGTTCATTTGTGTTGTTGCAAATGACAGGATTTCTTTCGATTTGCATTTCCCTATTTACTGATTAGTGATGTTGAGTGACTTTTTGTATTCCTGTTGGCTGTTTGTACGTCTTCTCTGGAAAAATATCCATTCAGGTCTAAAACCATTTAGTAATTGAGTTATTTTTTAGTTTTTTGCTATTGAGTTGTGTGAGTTTCTTATATATTTTAGAGATTAATTTCTTCTCAAATACGACGTGGTTTCAAATATCTGACCTCATTTTGTGTATTGCCTTTTCATTTTGTTGACTGTTTCCTTTGCTGTGCAGAAACCTTTTAGCTTGATGTACTCTCACTTGTTTATTTTTGCTTTTGTTGCCTGTTAAAAAAGTCATTACCAAGACTGATGCCATGGAATTTTTCCTATATGTTTTCTTTTGGGAGTTTTACAGTTTCAAATCTTAGGTTTAAATCTTTAATCTACATTGAGCGGATTTCTTGTATGGTGTAAGATAAGGATTCAGTGTCATTTTTTGGACTGTGGATATCCAGTTTTGCCAACACCATTTATTGAAGAGGCTCTCCTTTCCCCATTGTGTATTCTTGGCGCCTTTGCTAAAGATTAATTGATAACCTTGGAGCTCTTATACAAATATAGTCATTTTACAAATGAGAAGGCTGAAGCTACAGTAATATTAGTAATTTGTTTATAACAACTGTAATTGTTAGAACTATAAGTAAAGTAACAATTGATGCCCTGAGTGAGACCTGGGAATCCTACCTATAAAAAGTTCACTTGTTTTTCATTACAAAGACCTTGCAGTCTCTGTTTCAACTGCTTAGAGGTATTTTTATACTTTGGTCTTTTCTGGGCATAGACAAGTGGGATTGCCAAATAGTTAAATGAGATACTCTTTGCCTGAACGTGTCTCTGTAAATACATGTGTACAGCATGCCTAAACATACAGAATGCATCTGAAATCACATCTCTTTTAGCAATCTTTAGTAACATAGAGGATAAAGACTAGACAAGATCGGGTGCACTCAGGGCGATATGGCCGGAGACAGGGTAAGGATTAGATTAAAAAAAGAAAACTTAAAATAGTAATTGTGGAACCTACCAGGCATTATAAAAGAATCTGAGTATTGAGAGAATACTTTTCAAACAGCATTAATATAAACAATTCTTGTGTCTCTAAAGAATCCCTGAATGGTTCAGATATGTGTTTAGTGAACATTCATTTGCTGAAACAATATTTATCCTAGAGTATTTTTCAGGCTATTTAAAGTTTTATCAGTCAAGACGGCTTAGATATTACAGTAATAAGCAACCCCAAATCTGTTTGTTTTCTCTTTTAAGAAATTCCTTTAGCAATATATTTTAAATAAAATTTCCCAGTTGTATAATTGTCCTTAATAAAATACAATTCTAAGAATATCATCTATTTCTTTCTCTTTTCTTTTCTTCTGTTATTTTGAGACAGAGCCTTCTCTGTTGCCTGGGCTAGGGTGGAATGGCCTCCATCTAGCTCATAGCAACCTCAAATTCCTGGGCTCAAGAGATCCTCCCACCTTAGCCTCCAGAATAGCTGAGTCTACAGGAACTTGCCATCATTTTTAGTAGAGATGGAGTCCTGCACTTGCTCAGGCTGGTCTTGAACTCCTGAACCAAGTGATCTTCCTGCCTCTGTCTTCCAGAGTGCCAGGATTATAGGTGTGAGCCCTTGTTCCTGGATAAGAATATCATCTATTTCTATGCAATTTGATTTCTTTTTGAGAAAATTCACTCTTTACAATTTAAGTATATTGTTTAAGATTGTTATTGATATCCAAGGTAACATAGAATGGTTACTACAGGGCTTACTGTCTATGGTAAGTATGGGCTAGAGATTACAGATTTGAGGGTTGACTTTTTAGTTATTTCCCTAATGATTAGCTTAATTTTTCTTTGGCATAGTTTTTCCATGTATAATAAATTATAGGAAACACTAATCATACTAGCAGAACATGAAAAGTTAGAGCTAGGCTTGGCGCCTGTGGCTCAACAGTCTAAGGCACCAGCCACATACACCTGAGCTGGTGGGTTCGAATCCAGCCTGAGCCTGCCAAACAACAATGGTGGCTGCAACCAAAAAATGGCCGGGCGTTGTGGTGGGTGCCTGAGGCGGAGGCTGGAGACTCGCTTGAGCCCAGGAGTTGGAGGTTGCTGTGAGCTGTGATGCTACGGCACTCTATCCAGGGTGACAGCTTGAGGCTCTGTCTCAAAAAAAAAAAAAAAAAAAGAAAGAGCTAGTAGATTTTTCTTGGATTAGGGAAAGATATTATATTTTATCAGAAGTCATCATTAACATCATCTTAGTATACTTAAGAACTGTGAATATCATGCTTAGTATTGAAAGACTGATTGTAGAAAACACTCGAAATCATTATATAGAGCATTTATGGATTAGTATTTTTCAGTATTAGTGTTTTTTGCTTTCAATATTGCTTAAAACTTATAGAGAACTGGTTTCCACCGCATGCCTTTGAATGTGGTCTATTGTATTTGACTGATGTTTAAGCCTTTTAGAAGCATGAGACTGACATGCTCTGAAAAAGGTAGTTCCATAAAGAACAGTTTTTGTTATAGTTCTGAGTCGGAAAAAATGATATCTTACAGTCATGGTTTCAGAGATTTTCTTGAGCTAGGAGATCTTAGCATATGGTAAATGAAAATAAATGTGCTTAAAATTATAGTTATCTGCATAATTTAAAAATTGTATACTGTCATCCATAGCCTAATAGCTTCATTGGTTTATAATTTTAAATTTAAACTACCCATTTTTACCCATGGGGAAGAAATTAGCTATGAAATATTATATTTGTTGTGGATAATGACACAAACATTGTATTTATAAAGATAAATAGATCACCTAATTTCCTCTAATTATTTTTTAGGTCGAGATTTAATTTGTATCCAGTCTATGGATGGGATGCTGATGGTGTTTGAACAAGAAAGCTATGCTTTTGGGAGATTTCTCCCTGGTTCTCTTCTGCCTGGCCCTCTTGCTTATAGTTCCCGTACGGATTCCTTCATTACTGTGTCTTCCTGCCGACTAGTGGAAAGTTATAAGTGAGTTTGGGTGTTAAATCTTTGGAATCATGATTTTTTTGACATATAGGTTGCTGGTTAATTTTTTTCCACAAAGAACGTGAATATTACAAATGAAAAAGAGACTGATTTCTTTGTTAATTGGGGGGACTTAGAGCTTATGATTTACTATTGCAGAATACTTAAAAGTCAGGATGGCGCAGTGATTTGTGAAGAAAAGGAAGACCTGTCTTGGAATCCTGATTTTGCTACTAATAGTTGTTTGATTGTCAGTGTCTTTACCTTCCTCTAAAGGAGATAATACCACTCATTTTGACAAGTTTATTATATGGTATTATTAATTAAATGCATGTCAAGTTGCTACTGCATTGAAAATGCTCAACCATTATTGTGACTATTTCTTGATATAATAAATAATAAAACACAATATTGAATGAACAAAGCCAAATTGAACATGCATCTGTTGCATGATTTTATAACCAAAGAATATATAAATTATATATACATATATTTAAAAAATATATTAAAAAACTGGTGTCATAAACGTTAATTATTAGAAAAAAACCAATTCATAATAGAGGTGAGGTATGAAAATGACCCTATGAACATAATTTATACTTTTTGCTGGAACTTCTTATTGATCTTGGTGAATTGTGTTTGAGAGAGACCATTTTCTTCTCTGCCAGCTAAGTTTCAATAAAAGTTAAAATTTTGAGTTTTTGGAGAGTATGTTTTTTCATTGGCAGAAAGAATGGGGGAAAGAGAGCAGAAATTCATGCTGAGAAAAGTTATAGACTTTGAGGGTTTCCATATCTTCAATAACTTTATTGTATTATCTTACTGGGATAATAATAATCAGTTGTTACTGAGATAATAATAATCAGTTGTTACTGATGGCAACATTTAGAGCTTAAAATATCTAAGCAACACATCATCATAGCTCTACAGCATTATTTTTGGCCACACAATTTTTCCCACATGGGAAGAAAATATAAATTCGTCTGGCAACAGTTATAAATTTTTGTCTTTAAGTTTTAGTATTGTGTATATTGCAAACTAATGAAATCTTCCGTTCATATATGTCCATCTACCTTTATGAATGATTGTCAAGTCATGTAGGGTTTAAAACTCTGAAAACAAGTGAATGTTTGTGACTAAGCAGAAGTTAACTGATGGAGGTAATGTATCATCATGTCACATTCCTTTTTAACTCCTATGGCTCTTTTCCAAAGGAGATGAATGAACTGTAGCACTGCTACTGGTAATAAATAAAATATTGTGTTCATTTTGAGAGGTTGAGAAAAATATCTGTATAATTTACTCAAGCCTGCCAAAACTTCAGTGATATTGAAGGGATCTGCTTTTCAGCTTTCCATCAAGTTCTGGGCCTTCCCTCCTGCCAAATAGTGCTATACGAGGGTTGCAATACAAAGATTTAAATGCTCAACTATTTACTCTTTGAAATATGTGAATAGGCATTTAATAATAACTCCACAGGAGTTTGATTAGATGAGGAAGCAATGTGTAGGTTTCCTTCATGTGTGAGTTTAATCTCAGAAAAGCTCCCATTGTTTTACCTGTGGTAATTCTCCAACATACCAATCTATTAAGTTCAGCTTTATCTGAGTTCATCTTTATCTGATAAAATATGTACATTTTATCCATTATGTGGATTTTTCATAATGGTCAAAATGCATGAGATGTGATTATTGTGAAATAGTGACAATCATGAGGGTTTATAATATTAGGTAGCATATTGCACTTAAATATGCTTTCAAGTTTAACAGATTATATTAAACGATAATCACTGGTACAATTTAGAGTGGAAGAAAGAATAAAAACTATAGGTTTGTTCTTTTGAGGCGTCCGTAAATCTGAACCTAAATCAGATTCAGATTCAGTTAATAGACTGTAATCAGTTAAAAGAATAGGCTTTTAGGACTTGATTTATTTTCATTTTTGATATTGATAATTTAAACCTAGCTCAATTATGTTTAAGCAGGAACCAGTGAAAGCTATGGCTCTCAGACTTCAGTGTGTGTAGGAACAAGTCTATTACAAAATGTATATTTACAGATCATAATCCCTACTCCCCCAGATTTTGATTTAATGTGTTTGGGGATCAGACCCAGAAATCATTATAGTAAATGCATATTTCAGGTGATTATAATTCTAGGACCCACTTTGAGTGTTGTTTTTCTTTAAAGTGAGAAAATTGTTAGCCCCTTTTTGGGGGGAAGAGGGCAGAGCTTTGGTACCATTATTCACTGGGCCATGTGTATCCAAACTTTGGATCATCTTTTTTTCTCTTTTTCTTTCCTTTACCTGTCAGAATTTCTTAGTCACGAAACCCTGCCCTTTCTACCCTTAATTCTTCTTTTTAAGTGCTTGTTTCCCATTCCCATTGGTTCAGATCTTTATCTTTTCACTTGGATTTCTTGGTTTTTGTTTGTTTTACCTCTAATCTAGACTTTGAAGGATTCTTTTCACATCTGTCTTTTTGAAACACCTCTTTAAGCCAGTGTAATTCCCATTTAGAAATTTAGACTTATATTGACATTCAGTATGATTTATAGTAACAGTCCTCTATGGTGTGGACTTTCTGATTTGGAAGGGACTCTTTCCTTTTTTTTTTTTTTGAGACAGAGTCTCAAGCTTTCACCCGGGGTAGAGTGCTATGGCGTCATAGCTCACAGCAACCTCAAACTCTTGGGCTTAAGTGATTATCTTGCCTCAGCCTCTTAAGTAGCTGGGACTACAAGCACCTGCCACAACACCTGGCTATTTTTTGGTTGTTGTTGCCATTGTTGTTTGACAGGCCTGGACTGGATTCAAACCCGCCAGCTCTGGTGTATGTGGCTGGTGCTCTAGTCTCTTGAGTTATAGGTGCCGAGCCTTAGGAGGGACTCTTAAAGTTAACTAGTATAACGGTCTTCCCCTTTTCATCTCCTACATGTATTATTGGCCAACACACCCTTTGTGCTGTCTAGTATATATCACCTTTTTGTATTGTACTGGAATATCCCAGAGTATGTCTTGCATTATCAAGTTTCTGATAGCAGAATCTGTCTTAACCATCTGTTCACTGATTGAATAATTCATTTATTAAGTGATTAATTTCAAAACATTTTTCAAGAGATTTCTCTGATTGTAGTCAGACAAGACCTGTCTCTTATCTTCAAGCAGTATTTAAGCAAGTGTGAGAAGCAGCAAGTCACTTAGTGACAGCTCAGTGATGCAGCAGAGCTCTGTACAGAATGCTGAGGGCGACGTCTATGTAAGAGTTGAATGTTGGAAGGCTCCCTGAAGTTCTCTAGCACATCTGCAGTAGCTCTTAATATATTGGTAGGGACATAATAGCCTTTACATAAGTATGTAAAAATGTATTTGTTGAGTTTAATGGACTATTTTTAAGAAGAAGGTTGTGTACCGAGGGCGATAAAGTGAGACTGTCTCTCCAAAAAAAAAAGAAAAAAAAAAAAAGAAGAAGAAGGTTGTGTTCTTCATCAGTCTTTAGCTCTGGCCAAATTAAAATATTTGTGTTCTAGGTATACACATCTTAACGGCTTTTTCTCTCTCTCTTTTGCACCTCTTGTCTCCTGTATCTGAAATACTCTTTCTTCTTTCTCTGCATGTGAAAATTATGTCTGGAAGCCTCCTTACTGCCCTTTAGTTCTCTGACCTAGACATAAACAATATCTCCTCCTTTTCAGTTCTCCTCTTAAGTACCATTCCTACTTTCAACAATATATATTTGCTTTTTACTTTTCCTTGTGACTTGACTTGTCTTTTTGATAGCAGGATTTCTTTGTATCCCCCGAAGTCCGCTTGTGCTGTACTTTGCTGAGAATAGGTGTTTAACAAGAACTTGAAGAAGGGGTGAAAATTGTATCAGGAAAGCTTCTGTTTTGCTACCGGCCTCTTTCAACGAAAGTGATTCTCCTTGGCATAGTAAAGAATGTTTTAGCTATAGTTGCAATGAACATAATGTCTGTACCCAGAGCTTGCATTTCTGATAAACTTCTCTGGGTTACATATCAAGGTTTCAAAACCTCCTGGTATCCTTGGAGGTGACAGTTAATGTTTCATGTGAAAATAAACAATTTTCAGAGGGTTTACTTTTCTGCTTTATGACACCTTAATCTATATTTTAGTTACTTGCTGCTATTTTTTTTTTTTTTTTTAATTTGAGACAGAGCCTCAAGCTGTCACCCTGGATAGAGTGCTGTGTCATTACAGCTCACAGCAACCTCCAATTCCTGGGCTCAAGCAAGTCTCCTGCCTCCACCTCCCAAGTAGCTGGGACTACAGGCGCCCAGCCATTTTTTGATTGCAGCCGTCATTGTT
>CAUYON010066261.1:0-14070 GCA_963573935.1 Arctocebus calabarensis | reverse complement strand
ATAGTGATCAAGGAAATGCCATGAAGGATATCTGTAACAGTATGATCAAAATATTTCTGAATGTATATGAATCGTGCCCTGTGATTGCACCAATGTACATAATTATGATTCAATAAAATTGTTAAAAAAAAAAAAAGAATGAAATGAAATTTTTCATATTAAAACATATAAAAATGGATAGTAACAGAAAGAAGCAACAGTAATTGGTATTGTTCAGAGATTGATTTGTCAGAATATGCTTTCTAAAACTTAAAATTGTGCATGCCCCTGAACCTAGAAAAACACTTTAAATACTTTATCTGAAGAAAATAATCAAGGCCACACACATAGTTTTAACTGTAAGAGATCACAACAGCACTGTTCATGACAGAAGAAATGCTATTCATCTTACTGTTAAAATAATAAAAAGGGGCGACGCCTGTGTCTCTGTGGTAGGGCATCGGCCCCATATACAGAGGGTGGCGAGTTCAAACCCAGCCCCAAACTGCAACAACAACAACAAAAAAAGCAGAAGACAGCAGAAAATGAAATATGACACTGCCTTCACAAATAAGAGTGAGGAAGTACAATTTATTGTGTGGAAAGATTTTCAAACGTATTATAAATTTTAAAATTCAGATTAAGCAAACATAACAAAATGATCTTTGTAAAGACATGCAAATGCTAGCTAGCAATCTGGGAGGCCAATGCAGGAGGATCCCTTGAGCTCAGAGTTTGAGACCCAGCCTGAGAAAGAATAAAACATTGTGCCTACTAAAAATAGAAAAATTAGCAGGGTATTGGGGCTAGCGCCTGTAGTCCCAGCTCCTCAGGAGACTGAGACAGGAGAATCACTTGAGCCCAGGAGTTTGAGATTGTTGTGAGCTAGGTTGATGCCAGGAACATGCAGGAACAAAGCTGTAGGGGTGAAGATACATGTCAAACCATCTGGTTGCATGAAATTTTAGGTGTTGTTTATTTATTCTTTTGGCCAACTCATATTTTTGTTTGTAAGCATGTACTGTTTTTCCAATAAGAGCAAAAAAAAAAAGAAGAAGAAAAGAAATTGGTGAGCTAGAAAACAGAACTCAAAGAAATAATTTCTATGCTGAGCTTAACTAATGTTTCATGGTACTTCACCAGCCTTCCACCTGCCTCCAGTTTGGGAAAGAGTAATACTCCTGCTTTTTCTTTTTATTCTGTTGTTTATTTGGGCTGTAAGTTGTGGGGTTTTAGAGGAGGATCCCAGTAACATTCTCTATGAAATACCATTCCAATCAAAGTTACATTTTATGACACCAACCATTGTTTGTTCCAGATATTTTATGCTACAGAGTATATTGTTTATACTTGCATAAAGAATTTTTTTGAATAAATTAGTTAAATAAAATAAGTAAAGATTTTACCATCTTTTTAAGGTTAAATATTTCTCCACAGATGCAAGAGTCCTGGAGATATTTATGGAAAATGTCAATAATCATATTCCAGGAGAGAAAAAAAAGCATTAAACATGACTTCAAGATTTCCTCCTGTCAAAACAGCATGACAATGTCATTACCACATAGAGAAATTAGAAGTGAAACCTTGATTGGAGAAAAATGATTGAGTTGCCGAAAGTGAAGGGCTGGAACCTCTGAATGGATTTATAAGAATGCAAGTCAAGTGAGGTGGCTCACACCTGTAATCCTAGCACTTTAGGAGGCTGAGGCAGGTGGATTGCTTGAGCTACGAGTTCAAGACCAGCCTAAGCCTCTTAGGCTCTGTCTCTACTAAAAATAGAAAAACTAGCTGTCCACTGTGGCAGGTGCCTGTAGCCCTAGCTCCTTAGGATGCTGAGGCAGGACGATCACTTAAATCTAAGAGTTTAAGGTTGCTGTGAACTATGAGACCACAGCAACAGAGTAAGACTTCAACTCAAAAAAAGAAAAAAGTAAGAATGCAAATGGGAACAGAAGAGAAAGACCAATACTTTCCATGGAGTTTGTTATACTTGCTGTATAAGTCAATAAAAGTATATGAAAACCTCAAAACAACACATAGAAAAAAAGACTTAGAAACAAACGTTGAGCAATGAAGAGATCGTTTGGGGAGTACAGGAAAAAAGACTCAAAGGCAAGAGGAGGCATGGTCAGAGAAAAGATAAATAGGCTACAACCTGGCCCAGATCCACTATTGTTAATATCGCACACGCAGAGTAATGTTCCCGGTCAGATCCATGAGGAAAGCAGGAGTTCACCTAGGGAAGAAGATCCACTTACGGCAAGACTTTACAGAGCCTTTGATACATAGATGTGCCTTCTGGGACTCCAGAGGACATTGGGACATTTCTCAAACTTAACACACCCAGAGGACACTTATCTGGGCTCAGAATAGAGTAACCTCTATTGACTTCTCTTATAAGAAACACTCATGTTCCATGATACAGAGAGAGAGGGTCTGGGAGAGATTGCTGCAAAGATATGGTAACAAGGGGAGGAAAAAATTTTAAGAGATTCTGAATGGCTGTCACAGAATCATGCACAGAAACGCGTGGTTTAATCATTCAACTTATAAGTCTCTTTATGATCCAAATGCAGCCAGAATTCTTTGAAACATTGGGTTCTTCTCGTAGTTCAATGTCTAAAAGTTACATCCACAGCAAGAATTTGAGCCATCAAAAAATATTGTTGGAGAGTTTACTTGAGGTAACAATGGTCATAATATTCTCCCAGGCCAATTTTTTCAAGTGTTTCCCCTGAACTCTCTCCAAGAATTTTTATAGTTTACAGTTTCATGTCTTAAGTTTAAGTCCTTTCACCAGCGAAAGCCAATTTTTGTTAGAGGAGAAAGGTGTGGGTCCAGTTTCAGTCTTCTGCAAGTCACCACCCGATTCACCTAGAACCATTTCTTTTCTCTATACATATGCATGTGTTTATTTGGTTTCCACTTTTTGCCTTCACAAAATTATACAGGCTTAAAACAACAATAACAATGTTTAAGTTAAAGACTAGAAACAAAAACCTTGTGAAGAACAAATGAAGATAAATACATTCAAAACAGAAATCAGATGATTCCTGCAATGAAATATTAAGAAATAATAATAATAATGCAAAAAAGTAATATTCACATTGTCAGATAAGAGTATGTCTATCATAGAACGCTTTGACTCTGAGGTTCAATATGGAGTCATCAGTTAACTTCTCATTATTTTTTTTTCCAAAGTGTCAAAAAATAGACAACTAATATTTATAAATAAAAATAAAAGATAATTTCAAAAAATAGATCATGCCAAATCTTATAGACAATGGAAAAAGAAGAAATATTTCAAAATCATTCTACTTCATCTGGAAACACCTGATATTAAAATTGGAAAGCACCATTTGTTAAATAGGGAATCTTTCCCCCAATTTATATTTTTGATAGGCTTATCAAAGATCAAATGGCAATAAGTGTCTGAGTTCATCTCTTGGTTTTCAATTCTGTTCCATACATCTACCACTCTATTTTTGTGCCAGTACCATGCTGTTTTGATCACTATAGGTTAATAGTATGATCTGCAGTCTGGTAGCATGATAGCTCCTGATTTGTTTTTATTTCTGAGTAATGTCTCAGCTATTTGCGTTTTTTTCTGTTTCCATTTAAAACAAAGTACTAATTTTTCCAAGTCTTTAAAGTATGACAGAGGTACTTTAATAGGGATTGCACTAAACCTGTAGATTGCTTTGGGCAGTATAGACATTTTAACAATGTTGATTCTTCCAAGCCATGAACATGATATATTTTCCCATTTGTTAACATCTTCAGCTATTTCTTTTTTCAGAGTTTCATTGTTCTCTTTATGGAGATCTTTCACATCTGCAATTTCTCTACTAGGTGTATAACCAAAAGACCAAAAATCACTTGGCCACAAAGATATATGAACCAGATTGTTCATTGCAGTTCAATTTGTAATTGCCAAGTCTTGGAAGAAGCCCAAGTGCCCATCAACCCATGAATGGATCAATAAATGTGGTATATGTATACCATGGAATACTATGAAGCATTAAAAAAGATGGACACTTTACCTCTTTTATGTTTACATGGATGGAAGTGGAAAATATTCTTCTTAGTAAAGTATTTCAGGAATGGAAAAAAGGTATCCAATGTATTCAGTACTACTATAAAACCAATTTATACTCACTCACACTTTCATATGAGAGATGAATCACAACTATAGCCCAGGATGGAGGAGGGAAGGGGAGGGGATGGAAAGGGAAGGGGATAGTTTGATGGTGGGACCAAACCTATGGAGCATATTGCAAGGGTATAAGTCAAATCTTTCAAGTATTGAACATAAATGTCTTAATACTGTGATTACATAAATGAGGTGAAAGCTATGTTAATAAGTAGGTTGTAACCACTCCAATTTGTACAAATAATCAACACATTGAATACCACAAAGGCATAAATGTATTCATGATCTATGTATATATGACTTGATTTAAAAAATGATCATAATATGGCATAATGAATGAGGTTCTCCATTTTGCTTCCCAGCTAAAGTTCCTTGTGACTAAGACAGCTAGTGGCTACTGGAATATTCCACTCACATTCATATGATGTGCTATTGTTCCCAAGCCCCACCAGGCCAGAGCACAGTGGTGTCATTATAGATCACTACAACTTCAAATCCCTGTGCTCAAGTGGTCCTCCTACCTCAGCCTCTAGAGTAGCTGGGACTACAAGTAAGAGTCACCATGCCTCATTCAAACCCCCTTTTACTGATACAGAAAAAAGGAAAAGGAAAGGAGAGAGAAGGAATAAACTTGGGAGGAAACAAGAGAAGAAGGGAAGGGGGGGTGGAGACAGAAGGAAAGACCAGACTCAATCCTGTAATCCCACTCTGGGAGGCCAATCAGGTGGATGCCTGGGCTCAGAAGTTTGAGACCAGCCTCAAAAAGAGACGCCATCTCTACTAAAAATAGAAAAACTAGCCAGGTGTGGTGGTTAGTGCCTGTTGTTTCAGCTACTCGGGAGGCCAAGGCAAGAGGTTCACTTGAGCCTGAGAGTTTGAGGTTGCTGTGAGCTGTGACACACTATGGTACTCTACCCCAGGTGACAGAGGCTCAAAAAAAAAAGAGAAGATCAGTGAATAGATCCAGAGTGTCCAGTGAATAACTTATCCTCATCTGCACCTTTGTGGGGTTTGTAAAGTCAGGTTAAGGGCTGGAAACAATGATTAAAGTTGAACATATTACTATACCTTGTTTGGACATTTTTACTCATAAACACCATTTAATGTTAATAATAGAAGGAAAAAACAGGGAGGTAAGCTCAACTGGTAAGAGAGTCTCACCTCACCTCCAGAACCAAAAGGCTGGAGTTATTTTCATTTTCCTCTGAGATTTCTTTCACAAACAATTTCAAAGAATAAATTTCTCAGAGCAGACAAATTAGGAAGTCCCCATGGTGGTCATGACTGGCAGAGTGCATTGATCTGCAGTAGGACATTGGCTGTCAAACTGCCACCAAGCCTAGCAGAGAACCACAGTCTGTCTTTGATATGGAAATCCTAAGAGCAGATTCCTGTTGAATGGGTTTGTACAGACTCTGTCCAGGCAGAGCAGATCAGCAGAGGCCATGAAGTTCTATTCTTGTCAGTGGAAGCTGCTTGGGCTCAGCTTCCTGCTAGCCAGATGTTTTTGATTCTACTGACATCTATGGGCTGTGACTTAACGGTGCTCTCTCCTCTCCCTTTCTTACTGGATTGTCCAATTCTCACATATTTTTTAAGTTTTATATGTAGTTATTTAAAGACAATGGGAGCAAACCTGCTGTCTGTCCAAACATGATGCTCCAAGCTTACCTGCCTTCCTGTCCTCCAGGGACTATGTGGAGGAAAGAATTCCCCCATCAAAAACTGCTCCCCACTGCCTGGATGTAGGCTCTTCCTTCCTGGGTTTGTCCAGGAGAATCTCATTCTTCAGTGAGCATTGCCTCTGATGCATAAAAAGAAATAATAATTTACATGTACAAAGTATTACTCGAATACACAGAGTACGTAGTTTTGAAATACACTGTCATACGAGTATGTATATTATACCTCACCTATTTATGGTCCAAGTTTTACTTAATACTCACTTATATCAACCTCATTACAAGAACTGACGAGTTCTCTTCTTGGCCACTGCCACAGCTCTTGAGATAAATCTAGAGAGGCTTTCCCAACTTTGATAAGGAATAATTCTCTGGACTTTCCATTTTGTTTTTGTTTTTAGTTTTCTTTGTTTTGTTTTGTTTGAGACAGAGCCTCAAGCTGTTGCCCTACGTAGAGTGATGTGACATCACAGCTCACAGCAACCTCCAACTCCTGGGCTGAGGTGATTCTCCTGCCTCAGCCTCCCAAGTAGCTGGAACTACAGGTGCCACCCACCACACCCAGCTAATTTTTTTTTTTTTTGGTTGCAGTTGTCATTGTTGTTTGGCAGGCCTAGGCTGGATTCAAACTGGTCACCTCTGGTGTATGCGGCTGGCACCTTAGCTGCTTGAACTACAGGCACAGAGCCTCGACTTTCCATTTTGAAGCACACAGCCACTCTGTTCTTTATTCTCTCCATCTCATCCCATTTCTACCATCTTTGTTCCCTTCTTCTTTGTTCGTTCCCAGTCACTCCATTTGCAGCAAGGTCCCAAGTTAATCCCCTCATCTTTTCCTCCTCCATTTTTTGTTCTCTCTTACTCCATCTGAAACAAGGCCTCCCCTCAATTCCACCAACTCCAGCCATCGACTCAGACTACACAGTTACTCTCTTCCCCAGTCTTCAGAATCACACCAACCTTATTTCAGAGCACACATCCACACTGTCCAGTGACTTCCTTATTTGACTTGAGTCCCCATGGTGTTTTCATTGTTGTTGTTTTTCATTTTGCTCTGTTTTATTGAGACAGGCTCCGTTGCCCAGGCTAGAGTGCCATAGCATCAGCCTAGCTCACAGCAACTCAAACTCCTGAGTTCAAGAGACTCTCCTGCCTCAGCCTCCCAAGTAGCTGGTATTACAGAAACCACCACCATGCCCAGCAATGTTTTCTATTTTTAGTAGAGATGGGGTCTCGCTCTTACTCAGACTGGTCTCAAATTCCTGAACTCAAGCACTCCTTCCACCTTGGTCTTCCAGTGTGCTGGGATTACAGGTATAAGCCACCGTGCCCGGCCTCTATACTTACTTTTGATCACAGAATACTCCACCCATGTTTTAAAGTGCTTTGCCACGCATCGACCATTAACTCTTCACGAAGGAAACATAGATCAAACAGCCTCACTTCTTTGAACTGCACTGAGCATCAGCACAAATTTTGCATTCAAGGTAAGGTAAAGTGAGCAAATCCTATACATAAATATGAACAGAAACAAGTTTCAGTGAAGTCGACTTCAGACAAGAACTGTAGTGCCAACAGCACTATAGAGAGTCAAGGGTATGCATGATGTAGACCCGTTCCTATAATCTGTGATAGCAAATAACTACAAGGCTGTGAGAACACACTCTTAATTAAAAGTTAGCCTAGACTAGTGGAACTGTAGAGCACGGGACCCATGCATTTCCTCCTTACTGCAGGCATGGTGCTGTAAAGAGAGCATGGGCTTTCAAACTCAATAAATGGAGTTGGAAACAAAACATTGCCTCTCACTTTTGAGCCTGCGCAAGTTCCTACTTTATCTGAGCCTTACATTCAGCAGCTATAAAATATAAACGATTTGAACGATATAAATATTTACATTGCTGACATAAGCTGCACCATTTATAGATCTACTTCCAAACTAACCATCAGGTGTATCAAAAGGAGGTTTAATAAAAAATGTTTTTGGCGGCGCCTGTCACTCAAAGGAGTAGGGCACTGGCCCCCTATGCCAGAGGTGACGGGTTCAAACCCAGCCCTGGCCAAACTGCAAAAAAAAAAAAAAAAAAATGTTTTCAACAGGTCAACAGTCATTAGACAATAAGAAGGGACAAACCATTCTGGCACCTTCCTCTGCATTCCCTCGAGTTCTCCTCCATCCCGAGAAGTCTTACACCAGCACCACATGTTACAATGAGCCCTACCCCTGAAATTCTGAGTAGATCCAGAATTTGGACCAAGAACCTATATTTTCAATAAATACCCCCCAAAGCGATGTTGAAGATCAAGGTTTGGGAATTACCAATCTCCCTGTAGGATAATCTAGGGTTCCTGTGAGAAGAAGGAGTGATTGATTCATTTAGCCAATACCTTTCCCTTACTGCTAACAAGAGACCCCTCTACATAAACTGCTTTATATATTTTTTTTGTGTTAGAATAAAATAGACTTTATTTACGATTTCCCTGAGATCAAGGAGTACCACGGAACTGTAAAAGGGGGCTTCCTCATTGTCTTCTTTTGATTTCTAACCAGAGCTAAATGGGAAATTTTTGTCACTTGGGTGGGTTGACTGAAGGCTCAGGCTACACCTAATGCCATTCCAGATTCTTAGAGGAATGCAGAGTCCCTTCCCTAAGGGGCACATTCAAACTCAGGAGGTTGATGCCCCAAACTCAAGAGTAGCCCCCTCCTCACTCAGGCTAAGGGTAGCTAGACTTAAATTACTTGAAAGCCACTTTCCAGGTGAGATGATGTTCAAAGCATAATCCAATCCATAACAGTTTCTGGGTACCATGGTCTAGAAATAAACCTTTCGTTAGGGAAGCACACAAAACACCCACATTCCAGCTAAGTAATGAACCTCAGTCTTTAAAGACCTGGTTTGGATTTGAAACAGAGGAGCTAGCAGGTTGGAATTCAAGACCCAAGGGTATGTTTGTTACCTGCAAATTGTATTCTTATGCCCGGTCTCACACGAGAATTTCCATCGAAGTCCCCAGAGATGGATTAGTTCTGTAATGGAAATATACCTTTCTGTTGTTTGGCACCACATTGCCTCCCTTTTCTTCCAAATAAATAAAGCATTAAAAGATGCTAAATCCCACAGGACAATTTTGAAATGAGGAATTGTTTCAGGCTGGAGGATAAAAGGGGCAGCTCCATTAGGTTAAATGCATGCAATGTGAAAATTCCCCACCTAGAAAACTCAAAGCAGCATTCACTTGGTGTTGGATTCAGCCCCCTGGCTTTGTTGAATTCCCCTCAGCTCCACTCCCCCATCTCTCTTTTGGGCAGAGGAGAAGCTGACAGCTTAAACAAAGCCCTGGGGGGAACAAAGGACCCTTCCAGATAAGCCGCAGGGCAGCCCCTCACCCCAGCCTCACCCCGGTCTCCTGCCCCCTTAGCCCTCAGGGCAGGGTGATTTCATCCTGAGGATAGCTGCAGTCTTTGGATAATGAACACTAACTCTTTAGCCCTCCTTTTTAAAAATCCACCATTAATATAGAGTGACACTGAATTCCCTGGTAATCGGATTAGGGTATATTGCTCAAACTGTCATTCAGAGCTGGAGCCCCTTTATCTCTTCACTGATATGAAGCTAAGCTCCTTGACTCACTTTGCTGCTGTCTCTTTGGAGTCATGAAGAATCTGACTTCTTCGAGCCAACAATTTTATTTGCTTAATCTTGGGTGAAGAGATTAGGGATTTAGAGAAGATTTTTCAACATCCTTGCCTTTCCTAGGAATAAGACAGATCCCTTCCTCCTGGGACCCCTTCTCCCTCTGCCCCCAATGCATACACACACAATCAAGATAATACAAATGCCAACACATACACACAATATAACCAAACGCACAGATAAAATACACAACATGACACACTCTAAAGCATGCATCTATTCACATGCAATTTAAGAGAAGAAAGATAAATTCAAGTCTGTGGGTTGTCACATCAAAAGGTAGCATTTCTGGGAGCCCTACAGAGCAATCCTCAAACTTTAGGAGGCTGTTGAGATCACCTGGCTAAAATGATGCCCTTTTGTTGCAGGACTTGTGAGTAATTGGGGTGCTTCTCCCTATGAATTCTGTCTGAGGTTGGCTTTCACCACAGCCTGACAGCTTGCAGATGGAAACCTCGAAGGGTTAGAATGTTTTTTAAAAAAGCACAACTTTATACACTATCCCTAGGCCCTGAACAGTGACACTTAGCAAACTCTTTGATGTTCATGGGTTTTTGGACCCACTAAGCATGAAGACAAGGAGTGTTCAGTCCTGGCAAGTCCCTGGGTCCCCTCAACCTCCATCCAAAGACAAAATGAGACATCCATAGCAAAAAACACAAAATTCCCTCCTAACTTGAGAATCAAAAGTGAAAATTTTTATTCAAAAAGGAGTCGATTCAGAGTAGATGGTTGGGACTCAGTAATAAGAAAATGAGAATGTCTTGGTTCTCTATTCTATTCCAGACATCCACCTCTCTGTTTTTGTGCCAGTACCATGCTGTTTTGATCACTATCGATCTAGAGAAAAATGCACTATTGATGGAGGGATAGAGAAATAGATGAATGGAAAACAATAGAAAACAACTGAGGAATAACATCCTAAACTCTTACCCAGTTGATATTTTACATGGTGCACAACAGTTCAGTGAAGGAAGGATATTTTTTCAACAAATGATGCTGGAACAGTTAGACATCCATCGTCCAAAGTAAGTAAATAAAAATGAACTTTAAAAGGGAGAAAAACAAGATGGCCATCTAGGGGTAGCTTTCACCAAAATCTCCCGTCCAGTAGGAGAAAAGTTGGACTGAAGTGAACTAGGAGAAGTTGACATTGTGAAGTTGAGCACAAGGAAAAAAAATCAAGGTGAACATCACCCTGCTGAGATAAGCTGGGAGGGCAAGAGAGAGGAAGAAAGATAACAGAGATCAGGTACTTACGTGATTAGACCAAAGGTATCTGGTGACGAAGGAGATGAGATACCCCTTCCCCAAGTTGGAGGCCTACCATGGACTTTCTACCAGTGAGCAGGGAACAAGGATCTCTCAACTCATCCCACAGCAGGGAGCCGTCAGGTCCCACTTCTCTTGCAGCTGAGAATTTCTACCACTGGGTCACCATCCTGCCTGGTGCAAAAGTGAACAAATTTTCACCCAGCAGTCTTCGGCCCATAGGCCACCCTCTGGTTACCTGACAGACTTCCTCCTGCAGAGGTCAGTGTGTTTAGCTTTTCTCTGAGAGACCTCTGCATTACATGGGCTGCTGAACAAAGTGGCACTCTGCCCCATGCTACAAGAGAAAACAGTGGTGCTGGGCGGTGCCTGTGGTTCTGAGGAGTAGGGCACTGGCCCTATATACTGGAGGTTGTGGGTTCAAACTTGGCCCTGGCCAAAAAAAAAAAAAAAAATAGATAGAGAGAGGGAAAAAATAGCCAAAAACCTTGCAAAAAAAAAAAAAAAAAAAAAACAGCTGTGCATGCTGCTGCAGTCCTAACTTTGGAGGACTCTCCTGGCTCTCACTTTTGTGAGGAGAGACCTTTTTGCTGCCCTCTGGAGAGCCTCTGCCTAATATCTGTGCCTGGAAACTCCCAGCAACCTTCAGCTTTCCTCCTAGCAACTTGATGAGAGACAGGGCTTGCCTTGTGTGACCAGCACTAAACAGGTCCAAGAACTAGCCCTGCTCCTCAGCTGTAGGTGATGGCTGCATTTTATCTAGTCCACAGACACAACTTTGGCTGGGGGAAGGACAGTGGCTTCTCTGAACTTATTTGCACTGTCAGAATGAGTTCGATTGGAGCTCTTGGCCACAATAGTCATGTAGTGAATTCTTATTTTACTACCTCCACTGACTTGAGCTGTAGGATTGCCCCTAATTTGAATTTGTTTGCCCAAAGGTAGATTGATACTATAATGAGAAGGAACAGTGAGTCTATTCAGGAACTCCCCTTCTCCAGTTGTCACTGGCAGGCACAGGGTTGCAGCTGTTCAAATCAATTCACCAAAAACTCCAGTAAATTACTACAGAATCTTTAAACTGGGTGGAGGACAGGCTGACACCAGTACTAACTCAGGTTGCACTACCTAAGCAAGACCAGCCTTCAAATATTCTTGCTGCAGCCTTGAAAGGGAGGTTCAGAAGGCTGTGGGGGAATGGCCACAAGATGAAGCTCCAGCTCATTGACAAATGGGTAGTTAGGTCCACTTTCCCAGGCCTCCAGATCTGGTCACACCCTACCAGTTTTAGTTGCTAAATAAATCTGTACAGTGTTCCCTAAGGACTCTCAATTTTATTACCTCTCAATAACTATTCAGGGACAACCTAACATTTCATCTAAAAAAGTATAATTAATATTTTAAAAGACTGAAAATATAGGGAGGAGTAAGTAGAAGAATTTAAGCAATATAAAAAATCGGAGCAGATCAACTCCTCCAAGAGATCACAAGGGAGACACAGCAAAAATTAACATCCATAGAGAAATTGCAAAAATGTCAGAAATATAATGGAGAATATGGATGGCAAATAAGATGAGTGGATTTGAGGAGAAGTTGGAAATAGAAAACAAAAAAAAAATAGTCCAAAGTTTTTCCAGAAATCAGGGAATTTAAAGACAAAGTCACCAAGGAACTGGACATAATGAGGAAAGGGATAGCAGAACTTAAGGAATTGAGAAAGGTATTAAAGGAACTTCAAAACAAAGTGGAGAACCTCAGCGGTAAGGTAGAACATGGAGAAAAAAGAACTTCAGAAACTGAAGATGAAACTTTTGAACTATTTCAATCATTCAAACAGGCAGAAAAAAGAGAACAAAACCAGAATATCACGGCAGTATCCCAGATCTGGAGCTTGATGCATTTTCCCAGCTCGATCTCCACCAAATGGGAGAAAAAATCCACCCCAACGCGACTGACCCAGCTTTTAATATGTTGAACACCTAAGGAAGTTTCACAGAGAGAATAAAGAAGCTAAAAAAGTTTCACACCAAAATATGACTACTTAATATAAAAAATACTTTGAATTAAAGACCATTAAAAATCAGAAAACATTTAGAGAGTGCTGGAAGATGGCAGCGGAGATGGTCCCATAGCCCATCTCTCCCTGGTCAGCAGGTGAGAGGGTGGGAGCTCTGGATCTTTCCCCGTGTGAACTATTAGAGTGAACGGGCAGCTGGTGAGACACAGAGATTGGGAGAATTGGTGTGTTTGAAATATAGTTCTTAACTGTGGAAACTGTTGCAAACCATTCCCCCTTGCCCGGCAGAGGGGCAGCCGGCCCCTCCCACAGGGAGGACAGCAGGTCCCAACCCACAAGCCCTAATTGGAGAAAATTCCACTGAAGCATGGAACCCAAAGTTTGACGATCAGAAAGGGGTGCTGCTAGGAACCACGGAGACCCAGGTAGCCCTGGCGTGAGCTGAGGGGTCCTGACTCTGCCGGACTGACACATTGGAATGTCCAAAATGGCGAGTGCCTTTTCCCCAGATCAATGAGAGAGAGAGTGGGCGACCAGCCAGCGTTACACTAGGCGGGGACCCTGGTGAAGCCTGAGAGGTGCAGAAAAGGCACTTTGAGCTATGGAAGTTGGCAAAGAGGGCCCCTGAGCACTTCAGCTGGAGAATAACTGAAGTTCAAGGTCCCACCAACAGCCCCATGAAGCCCCCTCCTCATCAGCCTTCACGGCCTTTGCGAGCCGCGGCCACAGCAACCGCCGCTGCTGCTGCTGCTGTGGTTGGGGTGCAGCCGCCAACGCCACTGCTATCGTGAGTCGCGGTGCTGCTGCCTCGCGAATTGTGACACCACCGCTGCCACCACCACCACCACCGCAGCCCCGGAGATCCACAGTGACCGCGACCCCCACCCGCAGTCACCATGAGCCCTGCTCCCAGGCTCCCCTCTTACAGCAGATTGTTGTTGCCAGACTGCAATTCTATATACATATAAGAATAATAATATTTTTGAGATTGGTTTTTTTTTTTTTTTTGAATATCCTTTTCTTGGAGGCGCTATCGATAAATAATTCTTTACTTCACTTTCTTTTCTTAGGCTATTTTTATTACCTCCTATTCTCAACTGAACATTTCTTCTTCCTCTCCCGTGTTAATTTCTTTGTTGTCTCTCCCCTTCCTCTCCCTCCCTTCTTATAGCTTCTAAGAGTGCTTATATCATATTTGTTAGAGGCTTTTCTTCTTCTCTATTCTCAAGTATTTTACAAGAAGCATTTTTATTGTAGAATTCTTTTTTT
>CAUYON010066259.1:0-30011 GCA_963573935.1 Arctocebus calabarensis | reverse complement strand
GTGCGTTCCTCGACCTTGTCTCTTGGCTCAGCTCCAAACCGTTGGCTTTCTTGCTAAATTTCTGTCCTTTAACTCTCCTTCTGGACAGGAGTGTCTGCAGAAAGCTGGCTACAGACCGCCATCTTGGCTCCTCCCCCCATGCCCACCATTTGATGGGACAAAATAATGAAACTTAGAGAAAGATTCCATTCTTTGAACATTTTTTCCAGTGTAGTTTGCTGTTAACCATTGCCCCTCCATTGTATGATATAGATGACATCTAATGTTCATTTTCCCCTTTTTTCCTAATAGAAGCCCGTTTAATCCAGAGATTTCTAGTACATCTAGCCCTCAGAGGGATTTTGATAAGTTTAAGCCAGTTAGTTCATAGCACCCCCATTCTGAAGGTGGACATGGGAAGATATTTCCATCTTCTTGCTAAATGTTGACAAAGGAACACTCTTGCTCCTGAAGGCCACCCCCAGTTCCTTTGTAGTGTTTGCTTTCTTCTAGGATCATAGCAGCTTACCTTGTTGACTTTGCATTTCTAACCTCTAAATTGGGAATTAAATTTTCCCAACTTGATTGAAGAAAAGACATATTTTCTGTGCTTAAGGAAGAAAATTCTCCATTCTTTTCATTAAGGTCACTGACAGCCATCCTGAAGCTCTAGGAAAACCAGCCTTAGGAGGAAGCTAGTATTCAGGATTTCAGAGGAGAAAGAAGAGGACCTGGATGCCTGAATTACATTAGGCCTCTCATTACAACACTCTGGGAGCCCATCCTGCCTCTGGATTGACAATTTTATTAGATAATGAATTTCTTTATTGGTTTAGTCACTTTGGTAGGAGGTAGTTCTGTTGTCTGAAGCTGAAATATTCTAAGAAATACCATGTGGGATCAACGTTCCCCATCAGTGTGCTGTTTAAACTGCAGCTGGGCTTTATTCTCAAATGTAAAGCGGTTCGAAGGCCTGTAGAATTTCATTTCTAGTTTCCCAGGCAACTATCACATGTCATTCATGGATGTGCCAATGCACACGGGTAATAATCCATCTCATCACTTCAATTTTAAACCCAGAGAAAGCAAATGAAATGGGTGCCAATAAATCCTTAAGGCTGTGGAGATAAAAGCAGAGCATGAAAATCCAGGAGACAACCTTCGATTGTGCTATCTAATCTTCCCTTTTCCACTCTTTGTTTTCATTTCTCTTTTATAATGCTGCTGTGAGAGATCTAAGATTAGATATAAATTTTCTTGGAGGTTAAGTTTTTCTTTCTGCATTGGTTTCCTGTATAGACTTGACCCTCACATTCAAGAAACAACAAACACTACTCCCTGCAGAGAAAAGATTGAACAATTCCAGGTGTGTCATATAAGATCTTTTCTTCTCTTTTCCCTACATCATAAGAATAATATTCAATCTGGGGCCTAAATAGACTTTGATATAAATCATTTAAATGCTAATACTCTATAAACATCTCTTCAGTAGGGCTAAATGATGAAAATAGACAAAAAGTTTGACTTTTGTGATTCTAGGGCTGCTCTTCTCCATCGCAGGCAGTTAGTCAGAGATGACTTCTGGCCAGAGCTGGTCGCCTGGTTCATGGTTGCTTTGAATAGTAACCAAATGAGACTTTCATTTATGTCAGAGAAGAAAGCTCCTAAGATTAAATATTCAGAAAAGCTGACGACTTCTATACACCCATGAACTACTCAGCCAGAGACTCAGTGAGGGGGCGCCACCATCCGTCACCCAGCCTGTTCAGTTAGCTCCACACCTGCTTCTGGGATTCCACCCTTTGCCCAACACAGTTATCGTGCACATAGCAGCCAGAATGATCCTGCTAAACTGAGACAGAACATGTCATTTGTGCTCAAAAACCTCTTACTTATCATCTCACTCAGAATATTATGGCCGTGAATACTTCATAATATGCGACCTCTTTCTAAACTGGCTTTATATCCTGCCCTCTTTCCTTCTCAAAGTTGGACCTGCCCTCTCTGCCCCTTTGCTGGTGAAGCTGCCAAGCATGCTCCCACTTGCTGCCCTGCACCTGTGTGTTCTCTCCTTGAATCAAGTATCTGTTGGGAAGTCCACATCTGAGAGTTAGTGCCACTCGCCATGAATAAAAAATATTTTTCATCACTTGCCATCCTGTCACTGTGCTTGCATAGTTGTTTTGTTTTTCCCCTACAGAATTTGTGATCACTGGATGGACACATATTATATAATGATTATTTGTCTATCATCCCCAGCTAGAATGTGAAGACGTCCCCTTTGCTCATTGTCATATTCTAGCACCTAGTACATTGCCCACCACTTGATGGGAGTCAAATATCCCCTCAGTCTTGAGCATTCATGAACAAGCACGTGCATTTCAGATGGTCTCAACTGAGAGCGAATGGAACTGTCCTCACATTAGGACTACTGTGGGCTTTAGCACAGGACTAGGCTCAGTCTTTAGCAAATCAAACAAAATTTAAAAAAATAAAAGTAACAGAAATGTCACTGAACTTTCTGTAGCATTACAAACACAGTGATAACTGGGGCAAAACAGCATTTAACTTCCCAAACACCTATGTTAGAAATAATTAAAATATCCCTTTCGTAGAAAGTTCAAGAGTGAGTCTACTCTTGTAATTTAAAATATTATCAATAATTTGCTGGTAAGTTGATGCATTACCAAGTAAAAGAAATTAAAATTTGCATTTTTACCACCTCTGTATGGTAAAGCTGTAGGTTACAATTTTGATATGATTGATTATGCTGTGATCTTTTGGACTTGAAGCTCATAGAACATATAGATAGCATTTCCATAATGTCAATACCCTAATTAAATTTGGATCTTTGAATTCATCTAGCTAAATAAAAAAATTCAGTCTTTGGAATGAACTAATCTCCATTCATATTCAGCAAAATCTGTTCAAATTATGTATTCTCAATCTACCTAACATTATCACGCTCTCCAGAAATTGTTTCATTTGAATTTTCAGAAAATTTTAAATAGATGTTTTCAGGTAACATACTCTCTAAATTGCGGTTTGGCTGGTGCCACCTCCATTATATGTGTACATAGGATGTATAGAAAACTAAGTAAGTATAAATATAAATACAGAGGGTGCCAAAAAATGTATACACATTTTAAGAAAGGAAACAAGTGTATTACATTTATAATATCTACTGATAACAAAAGGCAAATACAAGTCATGTTTGACCCCTTTTGTAATTGCAGAAGTCAAACATGACTTAAGTATTACAATTTTAATATAGTTTTTTCTTCCTTAAAAATGTGTATATGTTTTTTGGCACTCTCTCTACATAGATATATATCTTTATTCTCTATAAAGTCCTCAATTGGACTCCTTAATTGTTTGGGGGAAAAATTAAAAAGACATGATATATCAGAATTAGTGGATCAGCAAAGAACATCCCCATTCTGAGGATGGTGTGCTTAAATGGAATTAGTCCAAGTGCAAAGTTTAACCATTGAGAATGTTCTTTGACTTTTGTCAATTAAGAAACTTGTACAAATTTTCCTAAATTTATTTGCAATCTCCATTTTACTGATATTCATTCTTCTTACAGAATAGGAAAACTGCACAGAGCACAGAGTCTTTTGATTTATCTGGATTTAAAGGTCATGTCCAAACCGGGAAATTTGACCCTAGTCAGTGGGGAAGATACTCTAATAAAGAAGTTGTCAACAAGAGCTGCACTCTTAGAAGAGAAGCACAGGCTTATTTTACTTCTAGGATAAATAAATCTACTAGTATAGATTTACTTACATAAATGTAAAATTATGGTCTAAGACTATAGAGAAAATAAATGAGAAATTTAAAACTAAGGCTTGAGCCTTGTTTAAACAACTTATCCTATTACAAGAGTAGGTTGCACTGCCAATCCAAAAATAGATGTCCTGTAGAGAAGCGGGCGCTCAGGGGAATGTAGGGTTCAGTGAGGAAGTTGAACCAGAGTGTGCCTATCCTCACGCACTCACTGGAATTTATAGATTGACACTGCTTCATGATAAACACTCTGCTAGGCGCAGGGGAACCAAAGTTCTGTCACTCAAGGATTTAGTTCCAATTATATAACAAAACCCCAAAGTTTACCAAATAGTACATCAGATATCTCATGGCAAAGGAAGAGATATTAACAGTAGACTCAATCTACAATATATACTTTATATTTATATATTAAGTTTAATATTTAATAACTACATATGTTATGTAGTTATACATAAACTACAATATATCTAGTTTTACACCATTTAAAAAATTCCCTAAAAACCACCAGGGGAGGGATTCTTATAAAAATGTAGATTCCCGTGGGTGTGTGGTTCAGGCCTGTAATCCAGGTATGTTGGGAGGCCAGGGTAGGAGGATCCCTTGAATTCATGATTTCAAGACCAGCTTGAGCAAGAGTGGGACTTGTCTCTACTAAAAAGAGAAAAATTCGCTGGGCGTTGAGGTGGGCCCCTGTAGTACCAGCTACTCAGGAGGTTGAGGAAGGAAGATCACTTGAACCAGGAGTTTGAAGTTGCTATGAGGTAGGCCAACACCATGGCACACTAGCCTGGGCACAGCATGAGACTCTGTTTCCAAAAGATCTGCAGATTCCTCATCCCTACTTGCTGCTAAATCAAAATCTGTATTAGAGTGCAGATAGGCACACTAGTGTCAAGAACTGGAAAGCAGATTAAAAGGGATTAAAAGGAGTTTCCAAACTACTCCCCTCTGCCCTTTCCACTCCTTTGTCAGTCAGAATCCAAGCCCCTCTGGAGTCTCTCCTCCCTCCTGCAAATGTGGTTCAGTTTGATGCAATAATGATAACGACAATCATACAAATTGCATATTCCACTCGGCAGGGTGCCGCGCCAAGGATTGATGGCCTTGTACAAGGCAGTCATGTATCAAAGCGGTGGGACCCGTGTAGAATTCTGGAAATGCCAGTGCTCTCCTTCAGTTTATGTTCCCTGTAACCTTGTGGTCTCTCTCAGTCGCTGTACCAAGGAGCATGTAATCCATCAAAAGAGAAACATCATAAAGCACGCTGCTGCCCTCCGAAGCACCTTTCTCTCTCTCTCTCTTTTTCCTTTTACTTCTGGATTTCAAAATCAAAGTTGCAAGGAGTTTTGAGATAATGTAGAATGCTCTGGGCTCTCAAAATCTTAGCCCCTTTGTTTTGGGCCTCAGCCTGTCCCCACTGAGTTTTTCTTATCAGAGTGATTTCCTCTCTTCTCAAGACACTGAGCTATTTCAGAAAGCAGTCAAAAATTACAAAGAAATTGCATTACAGGTCAGAATGCTTTTCTACCAGCTTTGTCAGTCCGGTTCAACTCACAATGCCTGACAAGACCTGTACTCAAGTCTCTGGAGATGCCACCACTTTGCAGCTACCCTCTGCGTGTTGGGGCCTGGGTGTGTGTCTTCTGTTTACGTTTTTGAGAGAGAAACAACAACCAAAGAGAAGTACAGAGAAAAACAAGGGAGGAAAATCTGCCATGAAGACATGAAAGTTTAGAAAATGTAATCAACATCTGATGTTACTAGCAGCTTGTTATTAGCCAGCAAAGTTTTCATTATTTATGCAACTATTTCTGATACTTCCCAAGGGCTCTTAGTGTAGGACTGGCCATGACCACGGGGACAGGGTTTTGCAATTTCTGAAGGTGACATAAACCCTTCTCATAAAGTTCTTAGGATGTAAAGCCCAGCTATTTTACTGGAAGTGCTTCCATTTCTATGCATACTGAATCTGCAAATGGACCGCCACATGTTCTTTGCTTTTTTTAAATTCAATATTCCTTCACTTTACGGCTTGGTGCCTGTGGCTCAGTGGGCTAAGGCGCCAGCCACATACACCTGAGCTGGCGAGTTCGAATCCAGCCCGGGCCTGCCAAACAGCAATGACGGCTGCAACCAAAGGATGGCCAGGAGTTGTGGCGGGTGCCTGTGGTCCCAGCTATTTGGGAGGTGGAGGCAGGAGACTCGCTTAAGCCCAGGAATTGGAGGTTGCTGTGAGCTGTGATGCCACAGCACTCTATCCAGGGTGACAACTTGAGGCTCTGTCTCAAAAAAATAAATAAATAAAATGTAGACACTTCGGAAAAAAAAAATATTCCTTCACTTTCATTTTCAAGATCAGTCTCAAGGAGAGCTAAACTATTGTATTGTGCTTGACATTTGAGAATCCAAATAGACATTGAGTACTTCCATGCCAACACACCTTCAAGTGTTGATGCACCAAAGAATGTTTTTATTGGTAATTTCTCCAAATGGATAAAGTTTTAATTCCACGGTCACTCATGCAAGAAATTCATGGACACCATTTTCCTTGCAAGCAATGTGAACCAGGAAAACTTTTCATTTGTCATAGAAACAAATGTTCTAATCACCCCTCTGAAAAGAACATTATTTTACAACTAACATATGCAGATTCTCCACTATATGTGACCCAGGTGAAGTATATGAAAAATGAGCACTGTTGTACTTACTAGAATAAGAGATTTGAAAGCCACCAAGTGTCCGTCACAAATAGCAACATTTTTATTCCTCATTCAGAGGGGTAGTTTACTATTTTGAATTTTGTGTTTTATCATCCCATTACTTTTCTTTGTGATTTTGTCACTTGACATGTGTATCCCTAAATAATATTTAGTTGTGTATGTTTATTAAGTTTTTAAAAAATGTCTTATAGAATTCTTTTGCCATTTACTTATTTCATTACTATAATTTGTGACGTTTCTTTGTCAGAGTAAACTATTCACTGCTGAATACTATTATTATATAAACATCCCTTTTTTTGTTTATTCAATTTTTAGTCAATGAACATATGAGGTGCTTCCAGATTTTTGTTTTGTTTTTGCTGTTAAAACATACTCAGTTTTTTCTTAAGACATTGTTTCATGTGAAACAAGATCGAGATCATAATTAACTGTTAAATTCACACAAAGGAATTAACTGTGCTGGGTGAGATTCATTGTTTGGCTCTCCTTGGGAGGCAAGCCCCAGATGTCTCTTTAGCTTTGTTTATTATTGGGGAAATTGTCCTGGGGTTTTGAGAAACAGGCCCCATTTGTTTCCCATCCACCTCCCATGCCCACCATTTCTGCAGTTTGGATCTAGCTCCTTATTCTTTCCCACTGTGGCTCCTACCCTCAAACAGAAAAAAAATATTTCATATAAGAAATGAAAATGTGACCTGGCAATCACAAAGAGAACAATAAAGAAAATTTTCTGTAATCTGTGTCCAGTTTATTGTTTCATTATAAATAATGAATATGTCATTTCATATTCATATTATTCATTTAAATAGTGAATATATGTGTTTCCTACACATTCTATATGCTTCTACTTGAAATATTTGTGAGATTTTCTGGGGGATCTCGGTTTAGAAAGTTTCAGCACCAAGTGTCCACTTCTGATTTATTTGGCTCAGCTCCTTTCTTGGATGCCTGCTACATCTCCATGTGGCTCATCTACTTTTCTCCCCTTTGGCTACGAGCTTTACGGACCATTTCAGGAGTTTTATTACTACGGCAAGGATTGAACATATTGCTTGATCAGTCAGCCTCTCAGTCAGACAATGCTATTACTTGTCCAGTCCCTGCACTACTGAATCTCACAGATGAGCCAGTAATAGGATGCTCTCTATTCTCCTCCAACTACATTTCACCAGGAAGAGAAAGGGAGAGAGAGGAGTCTTCACACTTGGTCATTGCATATGTAGTTCTTCTTACCTTGAGTTTAAGGGCTTATAAAAGGTTCTTGGATTTGATTCCTGGGTACTAATCCTAACTTTTCCACTGACTAGCTATGCAGTCTTAATCAAATTAGTTAACCTAATGTAGCTTCAATTTAATCATCTGTAAAATGTGGTATAATACTTAATCAGTTAACTTTTGGTGTGCAACAAACTACCCAAAAGTTCAGCAGCATAAAACAATAATCATTTACTATGTCTCATGGCTCTGTGAGCTGTCTGGGAGGTCTGTTTGGAACTGAACTTGACTGATCTCGAATTGGCTTTTTTCAGATATACACGCTCGTGTGGTAGATTAGCTGAGGACCAGCATGTCTAGGGGAAGCTTTGGTTGGGTTGTCCAATTCTGATGCGCATAATCTTTCAGATTAGCCTCATGTCAGTATCAGGGCTCAAAATCTATGAGACTCTGGTCCAGAATTGACACAAATTTACTTCTGCCAAACAAATCACAAGACTAGCCCAGAGTCAAAGTGAATGGAGACAATGAACGTACAGTTCAAAGGGTACAGATAATAGGCCCTAACTTGCTACCATCAATACAATCATTCTACTCAATAATATCAATCTCTAAGCGTTGCTGTAAGAATCCACATAAATGTTAGGTACATAATAAAGAGAAGCCATCTTAATATTTAGGTCTGAAATATTCTGTCTTCTAGTTCAAAAGGTGTTGGTTCAATAGAAAGGTAATGACCGTTTTCCTCTGATACTGCATATAAGGAAAAATTCTCAAAATAATTATCATTGTAAGAAATGAAACCTTTATTCCCGAGATCCTCTAACTTAGGAATTAGTAAACACTTTCCATAAAGGGATAGGTAGTAAATAGTTCAGATTCTGAGGGATGTATATGTCTGTCACAGTAACACAACTCTGCTATCATAGTGATAAAACAGCTCTAGATAATATTGGCCACAGACACAACTATGTTCCAATAAAACATTATTTACAAAAACAGGTGGTAAGTCACATTTGGCCCACAAGTCATAGTTTGTGGTCCCCTGATCTAAATTACCTAGCATATTAAAAACTGAGAAGCTTATAAAGAACATCACTTGTTAGTTAGTATGATTTATTTATAAATTTACTAGTGTTCTTTTTCATTTCTGACTTTTTAAGGATGTTATTAGCGAGATGAATATTTTTACAAAGAACATCCCTCCAAATAGCAAAAAAAAAAAATCAGTATCTAAAGCTTGTCTGTTATACTATTTTATGGCTATATTTATAGCTTTAGATGTTATTTAAACTTATCATTGTATAAAAAAACAAAATAGCAAAATGCTTTTAGATGACTGCTTAATATAGAGTTTATTAGGTTTATAATATAGAGTTTATACTGGTATCCTGTGTATAAATTACCAGTATAACACTATATGTCATATTTTTTCAACTATAAGAGTAAATGATACTCATATTTTGATGTGATTTATTATTTTGAAGTTAAGCACCATATGACTTTATAAGTGTAAATGTATAATAGAGGTATGCTTTTGAAGCTATAAACATTGGCTATAGCTATCATTTGATGTGTCATAAAACAGAAGCAATATATTTTAGCTGCTCTAAATTAATTGACACTAATTTGAAAGCTATGATAACATTGGCTATCATATTACCCATGTGATAAAAAGTTTCCCCTTTCACTTTTTTGAGAGCCATCCTTGGAACAAAGTCCTATTTTCAATGGGCAATGACTCCTTGCTTATGGTGAAAACTAGGTCTTGATTGGAAAAGGAAAAGTCACTTAAATAGTAAAGATATTCAAATATGTGTTTGGATAAAATAAAAACCAATCATCTCATTGCAAATATTTTGTACATTCCATGGTAATTGTTACTATTACATAAAAGTTAAAGCTCACTTATATTTGCAATCTCTCAATTTGCTTAATTATATGTACTGAAGAATTTGTATGTTCTTTGTTATTTTCTTGGTATTTATAATGTGCAGTGTCAGAGCTAGATATCTTTTATTATTCTTGTTTATTTTTAATTTTCACAATGCCACCTGCACACATTTAGTTGACATAAATCTTGTGCTCTTAAAAATAAAAGCTATGTACCACTAGGTGCACAGGCCTTTGTGCTTGTATAAATAAAAAAATGGAAGAGAAAAAAATAAACAGGAATAATTCTTCCAAGATCTTAGATACGTGATTATTATACTTGAACAGTCAGTTTTGTTTTGAACACAGTGGGAATTAAAGCAAAAATATAACCACTGTAGATAAAAGGAACTGTCAACTTTTACAGTATAGAAATTTTTTAGATTATGAGAAATTTGACATATATTTTTCAGAAGATAAAAATTTGTCCATTTTTAAACTCTTTCCTACTAAGTCTTACTAACAGCTAAGAAAATAATACAAAGACATAACTCGGTGAACTGATGACAGTATAGAACTTTTAAGGTATAACTAATCCAAATGAATGGATAATAGTACTTAAAGGCTTATACCTAGTATTTTATTCTTAAATAATAAATTATTTTCCAAATATCATTAATAAGCACTTTGCCAAATGTAAATAAATTATCACTGTATTATTATGAAAATCTTACCAATAACAGAAATCCAGAATTATCTGCTTGTTACATAGTGATTTAAACTATTAAGTTTAAATATGCCAAATAATTTTTTAATTTTTTTGTCTAATGCCAGAAGCTCTTGAATATAAAGCCAGTATATAAATTAGTCAGGTGAAGTAACCTCTCTGTAAAAAGGGAATATTTTCTTAATAATTTTGGTAAGATTTTTATTGTAAGCTGATCCTTCAGATTTATTTTAGAAGTTTTAATATATGATGATATACATCACTTTTTTTAGATACCTAGGGTGATTCTAGATGAAAATAAAATTCTTTGCTCACAAACAATAATAATTTCTTATTTAAGTCAGCAGTTACAACTGTAGGATTTTTACCACATTGTGAGACTCTGCTTCTCTATCCCTGTGTCATTTAAAATAACCAGCACTTTGCTCGGGTAATACCATGGGAAGATCCTTTGTCAAGTAATTTTACAGATCATGCTGATTTCAGGGTTTTTATCCCCATAGAAAGAGTCAAAAACTCTTCAAGTTGGCAGATGGCATTATGCAGCTGACCTTGACAAAGTTTCAGGATGTGTATTTAAAAGGGAGTTGAACTGGAGTTTCCTATTTAGCCTTAGTTAGAGAAGCCACCAGATCATTGCATTCCTTTCTCCTCAGAATGGCAACAAGGTCGCCCTTGGAGTGGTGAAAGTAGTACTAGTGCCTCTTATTCCTCTAATTTGTAATGTAATTTTTTAGTCCCGTGTTATGCAAATGGGCATCATATAGCTGCCGTTAATTTAACTTACTCCTATAAAATTCACTGTTCTGGTTGTATGGTAAATGCTCCTATTTTATATTTTCTTCTTTGTCATCTTCTGAACATATTATTGGACTAAATGAGGCTCATTCAACAAAATAGCAGTGAAAGACTTACTCCTTCAGTTTTCACCTATCTTTTACTGTCTCTCATTTAACAAGAGCAGAACATTTACTGAACATTTAGTGAGGGTCAGCTCTATGTTCCAAGCACAATACATATTTTAACTGATTGAATCTGAACAATTCTAGAAGGTGAGTACTATTACAAGCAGTTGGTTCAAGGTAAAACAACTAGTAAATGGTAGAGCCAGAATTCTCACTAGGTAGTCTAATTTCAGAGCTTTCTCTGAAACTATTCATCTATTTTGTTTCCCACTCATTTAATAACGAACCACACCAAACATCTGGTTCCACTACTTAATAGCTTGTGATTTTAGTCAGATCACATGGACTAATTAAGCTTCAATTTTCTAATCTCTTAAAAAGAAATCTAATGTCCTCATCAAAGAGCTATTTTTGGGTAGAAGATGGGAACAGACACATAACAGCCATCTGTAAACAAATGTAAAGAATTTAAGAACTTTTTAAAAATTGTTGTAATGGCTGGCTCTACCTCTTCACTCATGAAAGGTGGGAGGTAGATAAAAGAAGAAAAGATAAATATTTCCTAAGTGTCTTTTCTGTATTTGAGATGATAAACTCCAAGGAAGCAAAGCAGAAGACAATTTAGTAAAATAACAAATAAGTAATTTTACTCCTAATTTTCTGAAAGAATACATTTTTGTGATTGGACCAATTATGCTTGCCTTTCAGCATGTAAAATAACCAATATTGAAGTGAAATAAAAAGTACAGAATACAATGTTTTGGGAAAGCTTGTAGAAATGGAGCTATTGAGGGCATGGAGCTGGATAGGCATTATTCTTAGAAAGCTTTATATAGCAGATGCATCTTTAACTGAAGGATGTGATTAGCAGTAAGGACGGTAAAGCATTTGTGTATAAGGAATGACAGGTGGGTTGATTCAGAAGCTTGAGTGCATACAGCATGTTGACGAGCAATTCATCTGGTTAACCGGGATCGGACATCAGTGGGAGAAGAGAGATTTAAATGGGCAGCATTCTTCAGAGAGCACTACATTTTATGTAGTAGAGTATAAGATTTGTCAAATATGTTAAAAAATTTAACATCAATTTTGAAGAAAGAATATCAAATAACAGAGAAACAAAAACCCAACTTTACTGTGCAGAATTGTCTTTGATTAAGAAGAGATAAAACTGTTCAAATTAGTTTGTAATTTGGTCACTGAATCAGAATTATCTTATTGAAAATTAAAAATAACAAATTTAGTCCCTGACTTTACACAAATGGAAAGACATGCAAAATAATACAGGTTGAACCATTTTTATTTTTAATACACAAGTAAAAGTTCAAAAAATATAGATGAGGGCAGTGACATCCTTGAACTTTGTGGTAGCAATTCCTTTTAGAAAAGTTCTTAATTATTAAGGCTCTGAGATGTTTCCAAATAATGTCATTTAAGATAATTTGCAAGAAATGTAAGATATATATTTCCCAATTATCATTAAGGAAGTTATATGCTACTTTTTTTAGAATTTGTTTTTACAAAATATTCTTACTACGCACAATAATTTTATAAAAAAAGATTTTATCATTCCCATTTTAAAGAAGAGAAACTGAGGGTTTTGCTAAAGCAAGGGATTTATTCTAACAAAAAGAGTATAAAGTAGAACATGCATTTATCGCTTGTATTTTGACTTTAGATTTCCAGAATCTACACCTGTCTTTCAAGACCCAGGTTAGTACTAATAGAAGGTTACAAGGAAAAATGTCTTTCCAACTGATCTTGAATCTAACCCAGCAGAGGTTGAACTTACTGTCACTATTATTTGAACAAAAGAAGATTTTTGAGAATGAAACCAGCACACAAAATAGAGAGGGGAAAAAAACAAGGAAATAAAACAAAAACCAAAAAGCAAATAAGATACCCTGGATGTCATTGCTGAGAACTCATGCCCGAGCTACTACAGAATCTTTTGGGGCCCTTGAATTTCTCAGTTTCTGAAAGCAAAATAAATCATTAAGTAAACAGCTTTCTTTAAAAAAGAATGTTAAAGTTAATTAATCATTTATTAATATTGATTAGAAACAAAAACATCATTAACTGGGACTTAGATACCACTATCTAAAATATATATATATACATATATATATTCTGCCTTTTTATTTTATTTTTACAACATTGAGGTGTTTGTATAACAATAATGAAATCAAGGGATGAGATGAGTTTCCTCTCCTCCACAAATATAGTGTAAATAAGGTATATATATAAGATACCCCTCAGTTCATTTAGAAAATCAGTGAGCTTAGGGAATCACTTGTCGGGTTTAAAATGGTTTCTGGCAAATAGTCTTATAAATTTCCATAAAATTTCTATGACATCAAGAAAACACTGTAAATTCACAAAACCTAAATACATGTGTTAAGATTGTCATACAATGTATGACTGGTGTAGGGGAGCTATTTTTCTAAATTTAAGGTTAGGAGAAAGTAGATTGTGATGGGAAATGGTTTTCCATTTATATCTCCCCCCCCCCACAAAACATAATGACAGTCTCTAGCGGAAGGAATGTCTGGGGCCACTGTAAGCTTCTTGTTGATGTATGGCTTCTTGGTTAGAGAGCCAGGGTCTACTCCACCCCCCAAAACTACATAAACACCCCCTGCTGTCCAACTTCTAGACAACAAAATGACACAAAAGAAACCTTTGATATGTCACATCTTGACTGGCAGAGACCCAACAAATAGAGTATTGCAGACTGGGCTAGAACATGCACAGTCATTAAAGTACTAAATGGCAGCGACTGTAGGGTTCCCTGTACTCTCCAATACAGCAGGTCAAAAAAAAGCTGGAAAGATGAGCAAAGATTCCTTCTGGGAGCATGAGGCTTGCTGGATGAGATAACTGCTAGATACAAAAATTCAGTGAGGAAGTACACTAACCACTCCCCAGCCTGTGTGAGAAGGACTTCTAATCAGAACTGAAATACCCATCCCCAAAGTCTGCATTGCAAACACAGGATTGAATACATTTCTCCTTACTAGAGGAAAAATTAACATTTAAAACACACTAATAACATGTAGTTTGAAGAAAAATTGCATAACATGTCAGGGTATATTGTGCCTTTTGTCTCCAAAACAAATCAATATAAATGATTTCTGAGAGTGGCTCGTCTAGTCCCAACTGTGCAGACGTGGGCAGGTAACTCATCAATGTATGCCTCAGTTTTCTCTTTTGCAAAATAGGGATAATGATTGGTCTATTGCATTTATTTACTCTTATGACTGAGAGCCATACGCATGGAGTACGTAGAACCATCATAAACCTTTAATACATTCTTTTGCTCCATTGTCAGTCCTCCTATCCCTTTCTTCTCATGGAACACAAATTATAAACGTCTCATAATACTAAAAGGTATAGTCACCCTACAAAACGATCACAATCTATGAGAAGAGAAGAAGCTATGTATAATAGGGTAACAAAAAAATAATGCAAAATACTAAGTGAAAGTAGAGCTGGATAAGATATATAAATGTTAAAGGAAACTTAAGAATGCCCTGGCAGAATTAAAACAATCAGATAAGATAAGAAAGAGAGAAGTTAATAATGTGGGAACTGAATCAATAATTAATTTAACATTAGTTCAATTTATATCTATGGAATGTATACCTTGAACCTAGCATTATACCAAACTCTAGAGATGAATTTAGAAGAAAAAAATGCAATTAAGACTCTGTTTTTGCTTTCAGAGAAAAGGGGTAATCTTTCTCTCTCCCCTTCCCCTTTACTAATTTCCTTACTTGGAAGAAGTAGAGTGATTAGTCAGAGATGGGCTGAAGAACCAGGTTAGTACCAATAGAAGGTTACAAGGAAAAATGTCTTTCTGAATGATCTTGAATCTAAGACAGCAGAGGGTGAACGTATTGTAACTATTATTTGACCAAAAGGTGAGAAGCTTTTTGAGAATAAACCAGCACAGAAAGTAGAGAGGGGAGGAGAAAACCAACGAAATAAAACAATAGCAAAAGCAAACAAGATACTCTGGATGTCATTACTGAGAACTTATGCCTGAGCTACTACAGAAATTTTCACTTACATGAAGCCATCAATTCATTCGTTTTTTGCTTAAGCCAGTTTGGATTTTTTTTTGTAACCACTGGCAAATGAAAGGCACTGTGGTTAACCATGCATTTCCAAGACCATCAAGTTTTAACAAACATCATTAAAGCAACAAATAAAAGACCCGATGTAAAATATAAACATACTAGTTTAAAAAGCCACAGGGGGGAAATACTTACACTTTGCATGCTCTGAACATACAGTCAGATAATGAATTAATCATGTTACGATTCTTTAAGTGTAATTCAAAATTTCTACTTATTCCCCATCCACCAATCATTCATTTATCTAAGAGCAACCTTGTACATTTCCTTCATACTTTGAGAAAGAAGACTTCAGATAGAGCCAATTTATCAAGATTTATTTATCCCGAAGTACAACCATCCTGCTGAGTCTAACTGGCTCATTCTCTATAAGCAACATTTCTCCATTCTATAGCAGGCTGCACTTCCTCATTGAAAATGCTTTAGAACATACCCTTATCTCTATCTCCAGGATGGTTTGAGCACTGCCAGATCATGATATTTGGAAGACCACAAGTACAAGTTAACAGAACCAGGCTGGGTAAAAGTGATTCGTTCAAAAGGTCAATGGGCTTTAAGGTTTAAAATAGAAATGATAAATTGATGACATGCATAAATAAGCAGCACAACTCCAGGGAATCCATTTAACGAGTATTGGGAAGAACATCTTGTAGAAACCTCTTTCCTAAACCTGAAGTTTTATGTTAGTTATGTATTATTTTAAAACATTTGAGTTCTCTAATAAAATGCAAATCATTTGGAGAGATGTAGCAGTTTAATTTGCTATAGCAAAGATTGATAGAGTGCACCAGGCAGTTTGCTGTGGTCTCTCTGGGGACAGAAACTAGTGAGAAAGGGGGCCTGAAAGAAAGGAGCTTGTTTTGGCAAAGAAATTAATCCACATTGGTCATTGTTTGAATTACACTGACTAGGGCAATGGATTCAGGCTAGAAGGAATGGGACCAAAAAAGGATGAGGGACCCAAGAGGGAGGGTAAGCCATGGAGTACATCGTTTTGCTGAGACCTGCTCTTATATAATGAAAAATGACTCTTTAGAGCATTATGCAATTCTTCCCTTTGATATAGTGAGGAAAATTTTCCAACACAAATTCCTCCTGATATTGTGATTCTGGCCTCATGTAAAGAGATCCCTCTGCACCCACTTAACCTCCCATGTTGCCTAATTTTCCTTTCATTTCTTCTGTAGATATTTATTAGGCACTGCTTGTGCAAGTCAAAATATGCTGGCTTTATAATCAAAGATAGTCAGAAAACAATTTTCATGCCAAATAGCAAAAGTTCAACTTTTATTCACAGCATCGCTGTTTATTTTACCTGAACCAGTTCCTCTATTCATTCACTATTATAAATCTAATCTAGGGTAAATTTCTAAAACATCATAGCATTTCCTCCACCAGTCTTATACTATTTTTAAAGGTAGAGCTATTTTTTTAGTGACAGTCATTCATTCTATTTTCTAGCCTCTATAAGATTTCCTTATCCAGTGATCATAATAGATTGAAAGACACCAACACTTATTGACTGACTGGTAAGGGCCAAACATCATGCTGGGGCTTTTCTTAGACTATTTCACAATATGCTTTATATATTTCTTCTGTATTTTGTAAATATTACTCTGAAATTAGCATAAGCAGAATATGATATAGTCTATAAAATTGTCATTAGTTCTCACCTTTCTCGTTCAATGTGGCATCAGAAGAGAAGTCATCCAGGATATTCTGGTACCTCATTATTAAGAAATACTTTTTAAAAAATCATTTACAGTCTTGTGAAATGTGCTAGATGTTATATTTTTAAGCTTTCGTTATTATTTTAGCTATAAAATAATCCATGCAATTTCATAAAAATTGTAAAAATGTAGGTAAATACAGATAGCAACAGGTGGTGCAAGAAGACTCTGGTAATTTTTTAAAGCATCTTCAAAAACTTTAGGAAAAATGAGGATTATGAAAAAATTATTCATGGATATCAAAATTTTCCAGCACCGATACTAACTTGTTGTAACCTACCTGAACCTGATCTAGTCTGAGGCACTAGGAAGGATAAGACCACAGTTTGGAAAAAGCCTCTACCAGAGCAACATGAATTGCTAAAATTGAAGCAAGAGCAGACAATCAAATTTATGCTGACATTTTCGTAAAAGAATGGTGACATCATGGATGCTTTACCAAAAGTTCATAAGAACAGTGCTCTGAAGAATCAGCATTTTACAAATGGATAATTCATTTTACAAAGGGTTAAGGTGATGTCAAAGATGAAACCCACAGTGGCAAATTATCCACATTAATTTGTGAGAAAAATTGATCTTGTTTGCGCCTTCATTGAGGAGGACGGATGATTACTGGTAGAAACAATAGGCCACACCATAGATATCTCAATTGGTTCAGCTTACACAATTCCAAATGAAAAATTTAAATTGAGCAAACTTTCCACTTGATAGGTGCCAAAACCATTAGTATCCATCCCCATTGCGGGCAAGAGCAGAACTTTTGATGGAAACATTAAGTCGGGTCAAAATCCTGAAGCATTGCTTGAACAGTGGTAACAGGGGATTAAACAGGGCTTTACCTGTCCTATCCTGAAGACAAAGCACAATAAAAGCAATGCCCCTGAGAGGTAGAAATGGTTCAGTCAAAGCAACAGCAGACTGGCAAAGAGCAAGGTTCATGGTGACTGTTTCTTTAGGATGCTCAAGGAAATCTGCTCATTGACTTTCCATAGGTCAAAGAACTATAACACCTGCTTATTTGGGGAGCATTTTGAGAAAGTTAGCCACAGCTGTAGCAGAAAAATGCCCAGGAAAGTTTTGCCAGAGGGTCATTCTTCTCATTAAATGAGGGCAATTTTCCAAGAGTTTTAAAGGGCAATCAGTAGGCCTTTACCTTATAGTCCTGATTTGGCTTTTCCTGACTTCTTTTTATTTTTTAATTAAAAAAAAAATCCTTAAAGAGCACTCCCTTTTCTTTGCTTGATAAAAAGATTGCATGGACATTGTTAAATTTCTAGGACCCTCTTGTTCTTTAGAGATGGAGTAAATGGCCTATATTATTGCCTATAAAAGTGTCTTCACTTGCATATAGATATATTTTTCGATCTAGTCTTTTTGTCCATCTGTCTGTCTATACAAATGGAAGAAAGAAGATTTTCACTTCATGCTCATTAATGTCTTTCTGGGTCCTTAACCAACTTATAAAGCATAATTTTATTTAGTATTAGGAGCCATTGTCCTCTTTAGGCCATAATTAAGGCATATTAGTTTTAGTTACTTTTTAGCTTGTTGTCAAGTTGATCCATTGTTGAGAACATTGTCTTAAAACCCTATTCTCAATATATCCTGCAAATAGGAGTGTTTTTCCCTCTAAGGCATGACATTTCCCTCTAAGGCACATCTCTCCTGGTCACTCACCACTGGGCATGTGCACTCCTAGTGGACCCCACACTACCCAGTCTTTTTCGATGATTCCATTCGGGTGTAGCTAACTGGTGGACATAATATTCAAATAAGCTCTGGAAAATTCCATGTTAAGAAACATCAGCTCTTTACACAATTGGAGCAGAGCAGAGCTGTCCCAATGTCTATCTGTCACACTAGAAGCCCCTGTCAATTTGACAGCCCAAATTCCCGACACTCTCTTTCTGTGACTCTGCTCCATCAACCTTCCGCACGTTGTGCTTCAACACTGTGTCTCCATGACGTGTCCGGGCACTGCAATTGCCATTAATTTAAGCATCTTCCAAATTACTATACACCATGTTTAAGCACAGATTAACAAGACATGGGCTCTGGAAGCTAGGTCACAGAAGGTGGCAAACAGACAATAAAGCGATACAGGGAAATACATGAAAGATTTTAAGCATCTAGTAATAACATTTATTGACAAAAATTGTCCCCATCCTCATGTACATGCCTATGCTAAAATCATGTCCATGTCATGCTTGGGTCATTAAATTGGCTCTAGTTTCTCACCAACTGTGTAATTCCAGGCTCTGCTACAGGGTTTTCTAAGTTTGCCACAGGCTGTTTTAGGAAGTGTTTATTTCTGGTGTTGTGCTTAGAGTATGGGCACCAAGGAACCCCACAGTGTTTCAGTTTTATTATTTCTAAAGATTCCAGCATCATGTTCTATAGGTCTGGTCCTCTGAATATGTCTGGGGAGTTGAGGTGGTGATAACTGTGACCAATTATGGACAAGATGACATTAGATTGTATGATGTTAGGACAATAAATTAAATTATGTTCTTGTTCTTTCATTCATCAGTACTTTTGGCCATTTACAGTCTCTTAATCACTTAGGTCAGTGCATAAAAGCATTTGATACCACTCTAATTAATATTCAGAAATGAGAGTAGTTTCAGAGAATTTGACAAATAGTATAACTTACCAGTATTAAATTACATTTTATTGCATTTTATGCATGCTTACTTTTTTCCTATGACAATAAGGATGGCTTTATCGTGTTGGCAAAATGTTATCTTTTCAATAAATTTAATTTTAAATTGAATATATTCGTACAACAGAATAGAATACTCAGCAATGAAAAACAATTGATTGACACATGCAGCAACATTGATATGCACAATAGTATGTTGTGAAAGAAGCAAGACATTCTACCCAAATGGTGTATGTTTCTGTTTATAAAGAACTCAAAAAGAGACAAGCCACGTGGAAAACATCCATAGTCTTAGCCTATGAGAAAGAGGAGATTGACTAGAGAGGGGAGTAACACAACTTGATACAGTGGTGGATATGTTCTCTATCCTGATTTAGTGGTGTCTACACAGATGTATAAATCTATCATTTAACTATACCCTAAAAGTCCACATATTTTTATATACAGTTTAACCTGAGAGAGAAAAAGAGAGAGAGAGGAGTGAGTTTTGACCAAAAGAGGAGATGCACTATATTGTGTTATACCTTTTTGACTGGACTATTAGACTAGGAACCATCTTTCCAAAAACCTGAGTGGCAGACAATAAGGTAGGTGTGGAGAAGTCATTGTTACCCAAAGATAGTTGTGATTGGACAGCACGTCTGTCCAGCACAGAAATGCTAGCAAGTTCCAGGCTTCTCCTGCTCTCCTTTCACTCTTTGCCCAGCTCCTCATCTTGAACACCAGCCCTGTTCACCAACCACAGCCTCCAGTCCACCCCCAGGCACTTAGTTGGGTAGCTCTGTAGCTGTTCCCCATTGCACAGCAGGTAGCTATGTGCCCATAGACTCACCACAAACCTCCCCTTTGCGGACCCACTTCAGAGGTGAGCACATTTCACTGCTTACATGATCCTTCTATCATGTTGCTAGATAAAATAGCAATATGACACCCGGTTAAATTTGAATTTAAGATAAACAATAGAAAAAAGTTAATATAACTATATTCATATATTACATGGGGTATGCTTCTACAATAGAATGGTTCTTTGGAGTTCAAATTTAATGGGCTGTTCTACATTTTTAGTCACTAAATCTGGCACCCTTAACCTGCAGGCTCTGTCCCTGTCCCTGTTCCATGCATCTGATGGGAAAATTAGTGCCTATGCCTCCCCCCTCAGACCTTCACTACCCCTGATTGTCACACATTACTGTAAGGTTTAATCAATACAAGTAACTAATCTAATGAACATCAGAAATCCCTTATTTGTACATGACCATGGTTTTAGAATCACACAAGCCTGAGAGCAAATTCACTTACCATATGATCCTGGACACATTAGATAATTTCTTTAAACTTTTCTTTACAAATCTTGATAATCCCTACTGTATGCAGTGAGTGTGAGAAATGCTTCACATATGTGATGTTCCTAACACAATGACTACCGCAAAGTAGATATGGGCTTTTATACAGGACTTTCCTTGGCGGAAGGATACCCACTTCTATCTGTCTTCTCAAATATCTGATTTTCACAATCTGGAGGCTTGAACAAGTCCTGAATAACTATCATTCAGCTCCCTAACTCTGAGAAATATATTCAAATTACTGAAGTCTTTCATTCTGTCATGAACTTGCAATGCCCTTTCCTCTCTAAGAAAGCAGGGACACTCTGGCATTTACTTTAAGACCTTAAACCTTGAGATATTAAGGTTTTAATGCTGTTGGGCTACACATATACAGACATTTGATTTTGATGACATGTTTACGTTTTTAGGATCATAGAAACTGGTTATTTCAGATGATCTTAGTAGGTGATATTTTGTTTAAATCCCTAGTGGAGTGGGAGAACTGTTACGAAAACCCCATATTTTTGTCTTTTAATTTTGGCAGAAGGAAGAAAACTCTGTCCATAAATAATAAAAATTCAGGGTTGATATATTGCCAAATTTAAAAATAGATGAGTCCCGATAGCAAAAAGACAGGTCGACCTAGCCAAATATTTGACAACATTAAAGAATTATTATTTTTAAGTGAGATAATGATATTATGTTTATGTTAAAGGAAAGAACCCATACCTTTTAGAAATTAAAAATAAAACAAAACATTAGAAAGTATTCTTTGATCTGAAGGAACACAAACATCTTTCAGAGTAAAGTGACTCTGGCTCACTTTGGGATCTAAACAGGAGCACCCTAGGTAGTCAGAAAGTAAAATACACAAATATGATAACTAAAAATAAAAATTCAAAGAAGACATACAGAAGTGATTAATCAGTCCTGAAATGGAGAGGGACACCACTTTGTGAAAATACAATCGAACCTGCATAATTGACCATCTCCGTACATTGACTACCTTTTTAAGTTGACATAATTTTCGTAGACCAGACATGCGCCTCTTGTATGTATCAGTACAGTCAGCCTTGTTCATTATGTTGACCACCTCCTTATGTTGGCCAATTTTCTATAGTCCTTTTAGTAGTAAATCTGCAAAGGTTCTACTGTACTTTGAAGATGTTCCTTACCTGTCCTTTCACTCTGCTTCCTCCTAGCTACATCACAAGCCCTCGTTTGTTTTGTCATCTAACCCCTGGTTTCTCTATTTTCCCAACTTTCTTCTCTAAATAAAGGTACAGATCTTCTGCTCCTACTACTTTCTGCAAAATTCAAGAGCCATTTCCTGTTCCCCAAGTACTCCTTTACTTGCTCCCAATTCCATAGTGCTTTTGTCCATGGGGTCTTGGTGAACATGCAGTTACCTTAAATCCCTCTCTCTACCTTTTCCTCTTAAAATCTCCTAGTTAGTTAATTGAATGGCCATCTACCCAGTTCTGTGTATTCCAATTTAGCATAGTCTCTCAGATGCATTTATTGCACTACCATCTTCATTTTTGGCCTGAAATATTGAAGTAGTTTCTTAATAAACCATCTTGCTTTCAATATTTTACCCAGTGAATCTTTCCTTATATTGCTGAAGTCATTACATGGGTTTCTAAAAGTTGTTATTACCCTGACGTACATTTTTTTAGTTCTTTAATACCTGTTGAAAAAGAACAAATGTCCTTCAGCTAAAATATAAAAATGGAGTCTGTCTGTTTATCAGTGTTTATTACACTTATTATTCTACAGTTTCATCAGTTTAGGAATGTTGTATGTGTGCTTCATTGCTATAATCCCAATGCTTAGCAGTGATGACTAGCATATGGTCATCCTTAGTAAATATATATTAAATAAAGTGTAGTAGTAAGAATAATGCATTCATTATATGTTAGATACTACACTTAATAAATTGTATATAAAATATTATTCAACTCTCCAAATAATCATTTATAGCAGGGAGTTTTATTATACCCATTTTACATATGAAAAACTGATGTGTAATCCACTTGACCAAGTTCATAAGATTACCAAGTAATTGAATTAATTCAATTGATTCATTCTACTAATAATTAGGAAGCATTTACTGTTTTCCAGGCATTTTGTTCTTGTTGTTATATTAGTGATAGAGAAGTAAATAAAACAAAAGCCCAGGGACCCTAGAATGTTAGGATGGACTGAACAGAAGGAAAACAGCAATGAGAGATAATGGGATTTGCAGACCATAGAATCTCAGTATTTTATCCTTCATTTCTACAGGCAATTATTCAAAAAGGTCATAAATAAAAGGTCCATGGAAAGTAAGATCAGTGGAACATAAGTATTGCAATCTATCAGAAACAATATATGTCAATGAAGCTATTCCTTCTTGTAGCTTTAGAAATAAATTATAGTCATGTATTCCTGTGTGCCTGTGCTGGGAGAGACAGCCTCAAACCTGGGCAACCACACAAACAATAAAAAAAGAAGGAACCATGGAGCAGATCAGAGAATTTTATCACCTTATAAATGCAGTCAGTTAGCAAAGACTTGTTCCTCCTTCATCAACTTTGTGTCTCTAGAATAGGGACCGTGTGGCCTTATTAAAGAAATAAATTTCAGTGGACATTTACATTAGGAATAAAAAAATAGACTTTGAGAGAAGAATTTAGGTGATCTAAGTTTATTTAGGGAGTGATCCCTGGAAACACAATAAAGGAGTACAGAAATTGGTTATAAAAGAGAGGAAGGAGAGCTGTAAAGTGTGTGTTCCCACTGGGTTATCAGAATTCTGAGACCCAGAGGACTGAACTTGAATTTTACCCACCATCTTCACCCCCTCATTGGCTGTGAGCTGCTTATGGGGTATTAATTCCTCAGGACTTCAGTCCTGCCCCACTCGTGGGTCAGATTTATCTCTCAAACATAAAGATACTGTGCTAGAGGGGGAAAACATATCTGAGAACTTCTCACTGAAACTAAAGGGCATGCTGGAGATATATGAGTGTGGCACAAATGTGTCTGTTATAAAACAGAAAAAGTCAGTCAACAATGCTTCTCAGGAGTCACTTTAACAGATCTGTAGACTGGTTCTTGAACTAATGCTAAAGCTTCTTAAGTTTCGAAAATCTCTGTAAAGAGATAAAGAATGGGAAGAAAGTTCATATTATACCAAATTCTCATCACAGGCAAAACATTTAGCATGGTGTTATTCCTAACCCTTTACCTGTTTCCTCCTGGCAAATGCAGAGATGAGTTGTGCCAAAGATAAATTTTTTAAATGTAGACAATACTCTTGCAAAAGAAATCTCAGAATAATCTGTGCCTCTCTTTTCCCTTAGCATTATCTAAAACCCCTTCTCAGCACACTGCCTTCAAATCCTTCATACAGTAAAACAGCATATTATCCTCAGTGAGAGATAATGGTGTGATTTGAAAAGTTGTTATGAAGTTATATACGCAAACACATACTCACACACATAAGCATGCCTACAGATATATGGTACAAATATAGTTTCCAAAGATAATCTTCATCACCTTGTAAAATTAAAACATTATTCTAACTTTTTTTCCATTTGTGATACTGGATAAATTCCAGAGTCACCTAATAACTGCCAGTAACTTTTAAATTTTGTATAAATATCTTCACATATATGTCAGCAAGAATAAAACTCCAGTAAAGTAAGATTAACTTTCAACTCATTACTAAAGACTATAAATAATTTTCAGGGTTTCATAAAGAACAAAAATATTCACTTTCTTTGGAAAGTTGGAAAATTAGCCCATTGTTTATATAATTAATAAGTGATTTAGCTCATTTTCATAAATTACCCATATAATGTGCATTTGAAATAATTACTATTATTTGACTAAAACTGATCATTTTTCCTCCTGTTCACTAGTAGTTCCACACTCTCTATAATTACAAAGGCATTTTTCTTTTCTTTTGTATTTTTTTACCTTATCTTTGCCAGCTTCATTATTTGGGTTTCATTTCTGCGGAAGCAGTTATTACAGATGTAACTATCAGCTCCAGAATAGTTTTTACCACTGTTTGCTAGCCGCAGTTGTTCTTCTATAGGGGTAATTAACAGAGTGGTGGCTATTCAAACTTGACAGCAAGTTTCTCTGGTGGCTAGATGACCCTTCACCTAAACGTTAATAAGAAAATAGTCTTGATGTAACTCATTTCTTATATAATGGAATCTTGATGGACCTGATTTTTACTATTAATATAAAATCTAAATTGTACTAGGTGACCCCTCTTCAGACTCCTGAAGGTAGAGAGCAGAAACATGATTAAAATTCAGATAGTCTAATACTTTAAAAACTTGAATTAATCACATAAAGGTGAAGTTTGCAATTCATTTTCTGTGATATTGATTGGTAGTGGTGGTGAACCGCTGACGTAGATGGAATAAGTATGCTGGTGACACCCAGGGGGTGTGTTCACCCGACTGTTCCTGACTGTGACCTTGACTGGGGTGTCCTACTTTTTAAACTCTGGAAATTCCTGAGCTTAATTTGTAAGCCTTCTAATTGCTTCTATGATCTCTACAGTATCCTTCCAATAATATACTTTTCTGTTTAAATCTATCTTATTCATTTTGTTGCTTACAAACCAGTGACCTGATTGACACATACATTTTATAATAGTATTAATAATGATGATGATTTCTTAAATGTGTAAAATTTATCTCAGTTTTCAAAGTCCTTTCACATGCATTATTTTATTAGCTCTATAATATCAGATGGAAATAATGAGCCTCAAAGAGGTTAAATGACTTAGCAAGGTCACTTGCTAAGCTAGGAAGTGACAGAGCTTGAATCTGGTCTCCTGGCACATGGTCCAATGTTTTTTGTTTTTGTTTTTGTTTTTGTTTTTACATGAAACCATTCTTCTTTGTCTAGAAATGCAAAGCCAGATAGTGATTTCATTCAAAATAAATTCTTCAATTACAAAATCTTGTCCAGCTCAAACCAGTACTTATTGAACCAATGGATGGATGATTAACCAAATGTTTTACATTTTTGCTGGCTTTTATGGAATAAATGTGCATACTGTATTTTCTTTCTGCCCTTTAATAGGGCCAGAACAATGAAAGAAGTGCAGATTCAAAATGTAACCTTCAGAAATTCTAGAATAAAATCACCTTAACTTTCCATAGACTAAAGTTGTAAGACTATCAGAAAGCTTTGGAAAGTAAGACAATTGGACAAGCCTCAGAAATACCTGTAAATTGAGAATGTCTCACATAACCAGGTAATGTTGGAGTGCAGAGTTAGTTCCAGTTTAAGTTATGCATTTGGGACAAATATTGAGAGCTTACTGTTTCGTTCTTTAAAATATTGTTAAATCTCAAGTGTATTTCAAATGCTGGTAATATTAGGCTTCTCCAGAAAAGTGGAACCAATAGAAGATATATGTGTACATATGAGAAGACGTATAATGGGAATGAATTCAGGTATTTATGGAGGCTGAGATCTGCAATCTGGAAAACCAGGAAAGCCAGTCATATAATTTAGTCCAAAGCCAAAGGCAGGAAGAAGATAAGCACTGGTCACTGGTGTAAGTTTTGGATACTGAAGGATTAACAATCAGCATATCCAATATCTTAAGGCAGGAAAGGATAGATGTTCCATCTCAAACAGAGGTAAATTGTCTTCCCTCCACCTTTTTGTTCTTGTCAGGCCTGAAGAGATTAGATGATACCCACTCACCTTGGTGAAGAAAGATCTTTACTCAGTCTACTGTTTCAAATGTTGATCTCCAAGGGAAGCAACCTCAAATATACACCACAAATAAAGAATTCCCAACTACCTGGGCATCCTTTAACCCAGTCAAGTTGACATAAAATTAACCATCATATAAATGAAATCAAAATATTAAATACTTTCCATATAATTACTTTTATACAATATGTCTATTCTCCCTGATATTCTCTATTTACTCCCAAGATTGAATAAAAATATAATTACTTTCTTATTCTGCTCATATAAGCTGCCCCTGCAAGTTAGCTACAGTTGAAGAGAATGCCTATCAGACCTCTGAAGGTTATACCCCTAAAAGAAGATGTTTAGTGTAGTAGCCTGATCACACTTCACTGTAACCTCAAACTCCTGGCCTAAAGCTCTGGGATTATAACTGTGAGCTATTACATCTGGCCACATTTCTGTTTTACACTGGGCTTTCTTCTAAATAACATGTCTTCCTGCATCAGACATTAGCATTCAGAATGTATATTAAGGAGAGTCCTTGTAATCAATACATATTAGATAAATAAAGTAGGATTCAGCAGAGGGAAAAGTCAAACTGCATTACAGTCTCAGTGGAGGCTTTGGCTGATCTTGAGGGGAGAAATGAGTGGAGAAAATCCATTGGAGCCATTGTAAACTGATCAAGATAACCAAGTCTTTATATTCCCGTGTTCATTAGTTATTAAATGGGAGCTGCCCCAGAAAGTAGGCATGACCTTAGACAAGGCAGATGTCTTTCACTGAGGTAGTCTTTAAATGGGATTACAGCTGAGGGCTAGCTGTTGCAGCACCCTGGCAGCTAGACTCCTTTATTTCTGAAGAGCCTTCTTGATAATACCTAAGAAAATCCATGTATCCTCTCCAATGCTATTGAGAAATAGAATAATATCTGCAAATTGACCATTCAAATAGGCCAGATGGAAGACACCAGTGTATTCTTTTTCTTAATGATGGATGTTAAACCATATTTGTATAAGTTTCACACTGTAGAAAATGTGCATCTACTCTTTCATAATAGTGAAGAAATTGTTTTCTAGATTTTCTCACAGGATCAACTGGATCAAAAACTATTGTCTCACTGAAGCCTGAGGAATGTCACTCACTGATTTACATTGTCCTGGTTCATCTCCCAATTTCAGAGTCAGTAGATTTTGTTTACCCTAAAACATTTGAATTATGCAGAGAAGATGTAGACATTTGAATGAAAATAGGGGAATTATCATGAGAGAGGAAAGGAATATGGTAGGGAGGTACCTGCAATGCTCCAGGACGGATACTGCATGGCTGAGTTTCTGTTGACATGCGCAGTAAATGATTTCACTAATTTATAGAACAAATCTCTATTTATTACTAACTTTAGGCCAAGGATTCAGGTGCCAAGGGTACAGAGGTATACTAGATATAGAATGTGTTTATTCTCTTTGATCTTATATTTTCAAGAGGGAAGAAGAAAATCAGCAAGTAAATAAAAATACATTCTGTTAAATTCAGTGAAGGAAACAAAGAAGACAACACAACTGACACTTCAAAAATGTTGCCTGAGGACCTTGCTGGAAGGTGATATTGCTGGCAATCTTGTATATTTTTCTGGGTTTCATGATGCAGAAAAGAAGCAGCAAAGGAGAGCAAAGAAAAAAGGAGGAAGAGAGAATGGAAAGAAAAGAAAAGAAAAGGAGGGAAGAAGGGAAGATTCACTAATGATTGTGTGTTGTGGATTAGTCTTATGCTGTTGTCATTTCGAAGGAAATTAGAATATACTCTACTGACCTGAAACTCTAAAAATCTTATACCTCTCTCAGGGGCACGTCAGAGAATTTGCTATATATTAAATTACTATATTTACATGGCTATCGATACTCTCGAAACTTTAATTAGCCTGAGTAGTACTCAAAGCCATGCAGCCAGGAAGGAAGACAGTGGGGAGGGAAATGGGGTGGATTAGGCAGCTGTTTCAAGGGCACACACTTCTACAAACATGTTATACAGAGCACAGCATGAAGTAGCCTACTCAGCACATGCCTACTGAGTAAGTGTGAGCATATTAATACATAATTTTCTATTTAAATAGCAGCATGAATAGACATATTGACTACCTACTCAGTAAAATGCTTTCTTTCACATTTTCGTAATTGAAGGGAAAACGTATGATTAAAGGGGATAACCAATTCTTAAAGAATAAATATATAAGCACTGGGAATACATAAGAATGCACAAGGAGCAGTGTATGAAATTCTTAAATAAGTAAGCATTGCCATAAAATTGCTCCTTTGGTGCTAAAATAAACCCCAACCTTATTGGTTTGGGGAAATAGAGATGATATTATCTATTTTAATGGGCATCATTATGTGTTATGAAACCCATTCCAATTTAGTTACATCTGCAAATCCAATGCAATAAACTTTATTTACCCAGATAACTCAGATGAAAATTGTGTTTCAGAAAATATACTTTGGGTAGAGAATAAAAAAGTATAGTCCAGAAGTCATTGAACACATAATTAACTCATGTAGGACTCCAGGAGAGCTAGTTTACAAAAATGATTCCCAAATGAATCAAGGTCGTTGACACTTGTATCCTTGGGTGTTCTCCTTCCACAGTGAATCTGGGCTGGCCCTCTATGAACAAGAGAAAGGTTGACGAGGAACTTTTAAGATTAGGTCAAAGCAAGCCTTGCAACTTCTTTTTTTTTTTTTTTCCTTTCTTCTTTTTATTATTAAATCATAGCTGCGTACATTAGTACAATCAAGGGGTACAATGTGCTGGTTTCACATACAATCTGAAATGTTTCATCAAACGATTGAACATAGCCTTCATGGCATTTTCTTAGTTATTGTATGAAGACATTTGTATTCTGCATTTAGTAAGTTGTGCCTGTATCCTTCTAAGATGCACCATAGGTATGGCCCCACCAATTACCCTCCCTCCAGCCTAACCTCCCCCCCTTCCCATCTTCTTGTATTATAGTTGGGTTATAGCCTTCATATGAAACCTTTAAATTAGCTTCATAGTAGGGCTGAGTAAATTGGATATTTTTTCTTCCATTCTTGAGATACTTTGCTAAGAAGAATATGTTCCAGCTCCATCCATGTAAGCACAAAAGAGGTAAAGTCTCCATCTTTCTTTAAGGCTGCATAATATTCCATGGTGTACATGTACCAGAGTTTATTAATCCATTCGTGGGT